>PITA01005027.1:0-25746 GCA_004023965.1 Spilogale gracilis | reverse complement strand
AAGTTAGTAGAAGGAAATAAATAACAAAGATCGGAGCAGAAATCAAGACAAGGATGCCCACTCTTGCCACTTTTATGCAACACAGTACTAGAATACCTCGTCAGAGGAATCAGGCAAGAAAAAGAAATAAAAGGCATCCAAGTGAGTAAGGAAAAAGTACAACTGTTACCATTTGCAGATGACATGATATTATACACAGAAAATCCTAAAGACTGTTAGAATTAGCAAATGAATTGAGTAAAGCTTCAGGATACAAAACCAATATGCAGAAATCTGCTGTGTTTCTATCCACTAATAAAAAACTATCAGAAAAAGAAATTTAAAAAACAATCCTATTTACAATTGCATAAAAAGAATAAAATACCTAGGAAAAAATATAATCAAGGAGGTGAAAGACCTGTACACTGGTAAGACATTGATGAAATAAATTGAAGACACAAATAAATGAAAAGATATTCCATGCTCATGAACTGAAAGAATCAACATAGTTAAAATGTCTATACTATCCAAAGCAATCTTCAGATTCAATAAATCTCTATCAGAATCCAGTGGCATTTTTCACAGAAAGAGAACATACAATTCTGAAATTTGTTTGGAAATATAAAAGATCCTGAATAGCCAAATCAATCCTGAGAAAGAAGAACAAAGCGCAGGCATCACACTCCCTGATTTCAAACTATATTACAAAGCTACAACAATCAAAACTGTGTGGAAGTGGATAAAAACAGACAAATAGATCAATGAAACAGAATAGAGAGCCCTGAGATAAACACACACATATATGGCCAATTAATTTATGAGAAAGGAGCCAAAAGTATACAATGGGGCAAAGACAGTCTCTTTAATAATGGTGTTAAGAAAATTGAGCAGTAACATTCAAAAGAATGAAACTGGACTAGTATTCACATCTTACACAAAAAATAACTCAAAATACATTAAAGACCTAAATATAAGACCTGAAACTGTCCTAGAGGGAAACATAGACAGTAAGCTCCTTGACATTGCTGTTGGTCATGGTTTCTTGGACTTGACACCAAAAGTAAAATAAACAAGTGGAATTGTGTCAAACTAAAAAGCTTCAGCACAGTGAAGGAAACCATTAAAAAAAAAATGAAAAGACAACCTACAAAATGGGAGAAAATATTTGCAAATCATATATCTGATAGGGAATTAATGTCCAAAATATATAAAAAATTCATACAACTCAATGGCAAAAAAATTAAAAATTTTAAAACAATTTTTAAAAATCCAATTAAGAGGGGCGCCTGGGTGGCTCAGTTGGTTAAGTGACTGCCTTCAGCTCAGGTCACGATCCTGGAGACCCAGCTGGAAGCCTGCTTCTCCCTCTCTCACTCCCCCTGCTTGTGTTCTCTCTCTGGCTGTGTTTCTTTCTGTCAAATAAATAGATAAAATCTTGTAAAAAATAAATTAAAAAATAATACAAATCCAATTAAGAGATGGGCAGCAGGGCACCTGGGTGGCTCGGTGGGTTAAGCCTCTGCCTTTGGCTCAGGTCATGATCTCAGGGTCCTGGGATCAAGGCCCACATCGGGCTCTCTGCTCAGCAGGGAGCCTGCTTTTTCCTCTCTCTCTGCCTGCCTCTCTGCCTACTTGTGATCTCTCTCTCTCTGTCAAATAAATAAAAAATATTTTTTTAAAATAAAGAAATGGGCAGCAGATCTGAATATTTTTCTGAAGACACAGATACATGAAAAGATGCTCTACATCACTAATTATCAGAGAAATATATTTTTAAAAGACTGTATTTAACAGAGAGAGAGAAAGAGCACAAGCAGGGGAGCAGCAGACAGAGGGAGAGGGTGACGAAGACTCCCTGTGGAACAGGGAGCCCCATGCAGGACTCAATCCCAGAACCCTGGGATCATGACCTGAGCCAAAGACAGTCACTTAACTGACTGAGCCACTCAGGTGCCCCAGAGAAATACTTTTTTTTTTTTTTTTTTTTTTTAATGTAGGCTCCATACCCAACATGGGGCATGAATTCATGACCCTGAGATTAAGGTTAGCTTGCTCTACTGACTAAGCCAGCCAGGTGCCCCCATGAGAGAAATACACATCAAAACCACACGAGATACCACTTCACACCTGTTAGTATGGTTTTTATCAAAGAGACAAGAAATAACAAGTGTTGGCAAGAGTGTATAAAGGCTCTTCGGAAAATTAAAAATATAAGTACCGTAATATCCAGCAATTCCACTTCTGGATATTTAGCCAAAGAATAGAAAAACAATAACTTGAAAAGATATATGTATCCACCCCCACATTCATTGCAGTATTATTTATAATGGCCATGATATGGAAGCATCTAAGAGTCCATCAATGGGTAAAGGAAATGTGGTATTTATATACAAAATTAAAAAAAAGAATAAAGTCTTGTTATTTGCAAGAACATGACTAGACCTTGAGGGTATTACGCTGAGTGAAATAAGTCAGACAGAGAAAGACAACTTCTGTGTGATCCTACTTGTATGTGGAATCTAAGAACAAACAAAGGAGAAACAAAAAAACAAATACATAGACACAAAGAACAGATCAATGGTTGCCGCAGAGGAAGGGGCAGGGGTGGGGGGCAAACTGGGTGCAGAGGGTCAAAAGGTACAGACTTCCAGTTATGAGATAAAGAAGTCATGGGGATGTGATGTATGCCATGGTGACTCTAGTTAAAGATACTGTATTTGAAAGTTGTTAACAGTGAATCTTAAAAAGTTCTCATCACAAGAAAAATAAAATGTGCAACTCTGCCTGGAGAGGGATGCTAACTAGGCTTGCTGGGGTGGCCGTTCCACAGGATGTTCAAATACTGAATCCCTGTGCTGAACACCCGAAGTGAATATAGGGTACTGCATGTCAATTTTACTTCAATAAAAGTAAATTTTTAAAAATGCAAATGAGTCAAGGTCTAGGTCCTCAAAACATTTAGAATCCAGTGTGGTCGAATGCAGGAGGAGGCACCCTGTGTGCATCTCTGGGAACAACACCTGAGAACTCAGAGGGCTTCGGGGCAGAGCTGCCAGCAGAGTCGTGGACAAGACTCACAAGACAGTAGAGACTCGGCCTGTGCCGTGACTGCTGTGGGCAGAAGCGACCAGGCATGTGGAATGAATTAGACAGACAGACAGACAGGAGCTGGAATTAACACAGTCATAAACATGGGCGTTAATTCACCTCAGAAGCCGGCGGAGCACTTTATAGGACACGAGGCTGGGCAGACAGGCTCCAGCTGACTCCTCCTGACACAGGACTCACAGAACAACAGCCCAGCACAGCAGGCAGCAACATGGGAAGGAAGGGACAGTCGGGGCTGACCTCCTGGGTGGTGAATCACAGCCTAGACACAGACCTTCTCTCTGATGTGCTGGTTGGGTTGAACTGATAACAAAACCACCTTGACCATTCTCTTCTTGGAGGCTCGTCCTTGAGAATGTTCTGAGTATCCCCTCAGCCAAAAAGCGCTTCCCCTGGGAGCCACTATTAGCATACTCTTAATACACTGTACCATGTTGGCTCTTGTTGGTTCTGACTTGACACAAAATGAAATTCTACAATGGATAGTATTGCTTTTCTTTACTTTCTTCATATTTGCTTCAGTAACTGGATTACTCATCGAATTGAAGGTTCTTCCAATGGCTGCCCTCATAGGACGTTGTGTCTTTTTCTCAGCCACCCAGCATGGCCTCCCTGTTTCATTGACTTGAAAGGAGTGGCTCCCCCAAGTGTAAGGCAGGTACCCCACCTCCCACCAGGCTTGCTATAGTGGGACAGCCAGCACCCAAGGTCACAAGCCAGCAGAGGTATAGGTGTTCTCATCCTGGCGTTTAGATGTTCAGGAAGGATGTGTCGCTGAGGAGTAGTTTAGAGAGCTCTCAGCAGATGGGCAGCACAGAGGGGCCAGAAGCAGATCAGGACACCCAGAGGTGCATGGCCATGCCACGAATGCTGAGCCAGACCCGTGTCCCTCCAGATCATCCCTGAAAGAGACCCTGGCTGTCAGCCTGTCTACCTGGACTGCCCCCTTGTCTTCTCCAATCTCCCATTGGCTCCTCGGGGTGCCTGATATCCTTACGTTCTCCTATCCAATAAATTATTTTTATGCTTCAAGCATCCAAAGAAGATCTGTTACACCACCAAGCACTAGAGTGGTCCCCAGAGCTGACCTGGCCACAAGCCCCACAATGGCCACAGGACCCTGCGTGGCCCACAAGGGAATGGCTGGTCAGTACCAGCATGAGGTCTTCCCAAGCTCCTCTCTCTTCATTTTATCTGATTATTCACCGAATAGTGATGAATAATAAGGTTGGGTGGTAGTTGCAGGGGATGTGGTGGTGAATGACCTGGAACAGTCTTTACCCTTAGGGGGCTGACAGCCTTTCTCAGTGTGTACAACTGGTCTTTACAAAAATTCTAAATTTTCTCAATCCCATCTTAATTTGGGGCTTCATTCTCAAAGGGGTCTTATGTCACTGGTAGAAAGCACATGACCTCAAGCCTCGCACAGACACGCAGATGCACTCTGGGTCCTGAAGACCCCTGGCCACCTGTCTCCGCAGTTCTTCACCTGCACCCACCTCCTTTTACTGCTGGCCTTGCCTTTCCCCATCAGAGTTAAGCTCTTCTATGTCCCATTCCTCTACAGCCCTGGGCTCTCCTGGAGATCTAAATTACAGTCATGAGCACATCAGTGGCCAAGAATTTGATATGCAGGCCTTTTTAAGAAATCTGAAGGTGAAGTACCTGGGTGGCTGAGTTGGTTAAGCGTCTGCCTTCAGATCAGATCATGATCCCAGGGTCCTGGGATTGAGCCCCATGTCGGGCTCCCTGCTTGGCAGGGAGTCTGCTTTTCCTTCTCCCTCTCCTGTTCCATTCCTGGCTTGTGCTCTCTCTTTCTCAAATAACTAAATAAAATCTTTAAAAAAAAAAAAGGAAGGAAATCTGAAGATAATAGCCTTCCATAGCTAATGCCTAGACCCCCCGAAATTTGGCCCTAATTCTCAGAATAGAAGTCCAAGTAGGGAGTTGTATATGGCCACATTGAATTTGTGAGAGCGACGGGTATTCCTGCCTGCTCTGCTCATCCTCCCCCTGTCCCTCTCACTGCACCACCTGCTCAGGCTATCTCCTCAGCTGCTGATATCTGCCATTCAGAAGACCCTGCTACTCCATCTCAAAGAGAGACGGGCAAATTGTTTCTGGCTGGGGAGTTGGGGAGGGGAAGGCACAGTTTCCCTTTCCAGTGAAGCTATCATTCACATTAGGTTCAGTCCTTTTTAAGAATGTTTATACTGAGAGAATAAAACCTGTTAATTTCTGTTGTCCATTTTCCCCTACAAAAATATACAACATACCGCCTAAAGAATCAAAAAAAAAAAAAAAGTGAGATAGACAACTCAAGTCTACTGATGCATGCACTCAGAACCCCCAGGAGCAAAGAGTCCTCCTAAGAGGAAAGAGAAGCAAAATAGGGCTGTCTTTGCTGTCAACAGCATTTACACAAAATAGGGAATCCTGTGCGCAGAACCACTTCTCCAAAATGCTGGTCAAATGGTCACTGTAGACTTTCAAGGCCAAAGAAACTTCTTTGGGCTTAATGTGTCTGTTTCTGTGCCAAGTCCTTCTTCTCATGTCATAATTTGCTCCAATCTACAACAAAAACAAACAAACGAAAAACACCCAGAAATGGCAGTCGAAGCAAGGAAGTTCAGAGCCCAGCATAAATGAGGAGTTGTTTATCCTGGATGATGGACCAGACCGCAAGATCTCAACGGCTATGGTTTGCCCAGTGGGTGGAGCCTGGGAAGCCTCCGAAGGGCAGCAGCATATGCTGCCGCCCTATCATCGACTGCATCCCCTGTAATTTGCAGGCAGGATGCCCCACATCACACAATACCAACATCCTTCTCTGCGCTTTTTATAACAACGCTAAGTTTTTGCTGAACAAGCCCTCACTTGTCCAAGCCTCAGTTAGTCTGTTGTATAACATATGTAGATTGGTATTTTTATTGACTTTTGAAACACTGCAAATGCTGTTCAAGGAAAAGTTTGGTGTCATTTCACAGAAACACTGAAGTCATCCATTGCAAACACTGGAAGGGACTTCTGTGGCTTTGTAATTTAACCGACTCATCTATCTGGCACAGAAATGAGGCCAGCAGAGGTAAGTATCCCATTTAAGTTTATTCAGATCATTCCAGAAAGAGTCATAAGCGGAATCCAGGCTCTCTGACTGCTGAACCAGAGCTCGTTTCCCTTGGAGGGACCAAAGCAAAAGATTTAATTTTTTTTAAAGGCATGCACTATTGGCCATGGCAAGGGAAAATGAGAAAAAGTTACTTAAAATACAGAAAGAAGCCAGAAGCCTGATGATAACCAATTAAATTAACACATCCTCCCAATTAAGCCATCTATATAGAAGCTGAATTGTGTAACTTCAATTCCTCTGCTCATTTTCCAGTGGAATTCCTAATAAGTTGCTGGGTGCCCTAAGAGTGAAGAAAGAGCAAAAAAAAAAAAGACAGCCAAGAACCTTGAAAGTCCAGTTTTGAACCCCTCTTCCACCGACTCAGGCACAAATGGAGGCCTGGAGGCGTCCCTCTCCTCGTGGCCATGGTTGCAGGGGGCATTGGCCCTCCTCATCCCTGCAGTCCACATCAGGATGGAGCAGGGGGCTTCACGTCCCTAACAGCTGTCCCTTCCTGAGGACAGCACGCAGGTCAATAACCAACCCATTGCAAGGGCTGCCAGCAAAGGCCGAAAGGTACTACATTAAGCCCAACATCATTATTATTAAAGTGACAATTTAAAACCAATTACGCTTTGCAGAAGACTGCAGCCTCCATTTAAACCACTCCTGGAGGAAAATAAAAAGCCCATGAGACAGAGTTCAAGGTAAGCTGTAGAAGTGCTTCTGCCACCCGAAGCTTAAATTCAAGCACAAATTAATAATCATAACCCTGGGGTTCCCCCTCAGAGGGAAGCAGAACAATGGAAAGCAAATGCTAAAGAATAAAAACAAGATGCAAACATCCTCCTTTCCCCAAAAAGCATTTAGATTTCCTGGAGATTGCAAAATAAATTTATTTACTTCCCTCAGAGGGGGAAAGCCTATCATGTCAATCAGAGGTTCTGAGCTAGCAGCCAGTCTCTCCTAACTGCCTGAATCACTTGCTAACATCTAGAAATTAGGATTTTCCATGTAAAAAGTCTGGATTTGCAGCTTCTCTTGACAAATCACATTATCCAGGAACACTGTGGCAAGGACTGTCGAGAGCCACCTAACTGCTTCCTCACACAGAACCTATATCCATGGCATCCTATTGTCCTACAAAGAAAGTAAAAGCATTCATAGAATGGCATCTCCATCAACAATCTTCTACTTGCCCCACTTCATTTAATTGTGGCCTCCATCTGACATATCTTATTTGATTGTTGGATTTCTATCCCAGATCTCCTTTAGGAGCTAAGTATCCTACAGCTACTAAAAGGGTAAGTCACAAAGAAAGCCAATTTCAATTTGAATAATATTTATCAAGTGTCTACTACGTTCAAGAGATTGCACTGGGCCTTGGGAGAGGAACGCAAAGATAATGAAGGCCCATCCTTTCACTGTGGGCATCCCAGCTCAAAAGACTGGGTAAAACCCCAGAGAATATTATGTCAGTAAAAAGGCATAAACCACTATGGGGTTCAGAAGAGGCAGAAACCACATCTGGCTAGGACATCAGGAAGAACTTCATGGAAGAAACAGCGTTTGGAATGGGTTTCCAAGAAGGGGTGGTATTTTGAATAGCAAAGATGGAAAGCAAGAGAGATCTGCACGAGGTGAACATTTGCAAAGGCAGAGAAGCACCAGGCCATGTACAGAGCAGGGAGTAACCCTGCCCCAGAGAGGTATAAACTTGGAAAGAGAGGAGAGGGGCTGCTGAACTTTTGGGTTCTGTTTCCACTTCCTTCCCCGGCCCAACTCCTGCAGACATAGAGGTGGCATCTCCCTGATGACAAATGAGTGATCCAGAGGGGCCACCCTCATGACCTTTTGCAACAAAAACACCAAACCCACACCTCCCCAAGATGCTGATGCCACAGAATGGGGCTGAGACTCTATGTTAGCCATCAACAGAGCTAACTGCTTATGGAGCCTGTTACTTAGCACAGTACCAACTGGGAGCCAGGCTCCTGCTAGGGCTAGGCCCCCAGTATGTGGCAGGGTCCCAGCCCTCATCAGAAGGAAACTGACAAGCAGAAAATGAGCAGCTGTGTGGGTTTCGCATCATCTGTCCAGGCAGTGCTTGTGTAAAAAGCCTTGGAATTCAGACTTCATTTCCCATTGTATCTATCCTCAAAACCCACAGTCTCTGTTCTCAGAATGCATTGGCACTAATGTCATCTTAGCCCAAGTGCCCCAGACCTGGATCACTGTGAGAACCTCCCCATGGGCCTCCCTGCTTCTGCTCTAACAACCCACTCCTGCCCCCCAGAGTGGATTCTCCATGGAGGAGGAAAGGTCAGTTAGTTCATGCCAGTCTTCTACTCAGAACACCGAATAGCATCCCACTGTACTTGGAATAAAAGCTGGAGTCCTCACAATGGCTTTCTGAGGGTTGCATAACCTTGGCCCCGAGCCCCTATTCCCTTCATCGGCCACCCCACTCTCCTCACGCCAGCTACGGTCACTTGGGTATTTACCCAGCACCTCCCAAGTGCCCAGGAGCCACAGTGCTAGGAACACACGAGGAACAGTGACCATGGGGATGGGGTCTTTGTCTACGTTGTTCCCTGCAGTGTCCACTGCATCGGGACAAGTGTTTGGCATATCACAACTGCTCGCTCTTTGCTGAATGACTGAAAGAAGGGCAGATTGCAGGGCCCTGCCCACATGAGCTAGCGGAATTCAGAAAAGGAAGAACCAGGGGTGAGCCGCAGGAGACAAAGCAGGGACTTGGGGATGAGCTGGGCTCCAAGGACCACCTGCAACAGAGGTAAAGATGGACAGGAGCAAAGACATTTTTCAGGTGGCAGAAAAAACATGACCCAAAGTAGAGAAGTGGGCCCTGGGGTGGCAGGGCTAGAGAGGACAAACTGGCCCATGTGAGCCTAAAGGTCAGTTCTGCGTGGGGCTCTTAGCTGAAGATGAAGTTGCATAAGCAGGGCAGGATCAGTTTTCCTCGTTTCCAAGAGCCAGTTGCTTTAAAAATTACCTGCCCAGACAGCACTCCATCTCCAGAAATCCTGATTCAGTGAGCCTGGGGTGCAGCCCAGGAATCTATATCTCTAATGGGCTTGGGAACCATTGTACTGAGAATACTAAAAAGAGAGAAAAACATCAGATCAGGATGCCAAATTTCTAAGGCATTCTTATCTTTGTATCCTGGCTGAGAACCTCTCCTAGAAAGGGGAGTCAGGGCTAGCATAGTTGGGGGAATCCTGAGGATGCAGAAAGTCTTTGAGGCCTGGGGACACTTAGGGGAGGACCCAGGGGACTGTGGGTGAGCAGCAAGAAGACAGAGATGGTGGGCCCACACAGTCACCTCCCCACTCTTGAATCAGCTGGACGTGATGGAGACAGATATTTGGCCCATATTTATTGCCAAGTTATGTGCTTAACCGTTCTAGCTTGATTTTCTCATTTACTCATCTATCCTACTCATAGAGAACAAAAAAAAAATCAGTGGACCTACTAGGTGTCACAGATCTAAGCCAAGAGATGAAACATCATTCCTGCTACTCAAGGTGTATCAGTTCCAGCAGGAGACAGATAAGCTAGGAAACAAGGGCAAAACGGGAAACTCACAAGCTTGTCACAAGGATTTAAAAAGAGAATCTAAAGTAAGGGTCCCCTATAAAATAGAGTCACCAAAGTCACTTCCACCTTGCTTGCTTAGGGCTGCCCCTAATTTCATTAAGTGCTTACAAGGGACAGGTGCCTCCAAGATCAGTGTTCTTCTAATCGCTATTCCAGGCCTGAGCACCATTGTCTTGGAGGCCTTGCTGGAGAGAGATAAAGAATAGGACAGTCAACCCCCAGCAGACATTCCCAGGAGCAGAGAGCCCAGCCCCACTGGAATTACGATGGGCAGATAACCTAAAACCTTCTCTAAGTCTTTGGTTTCAACCTCTACCCTAACCAAACATGTCTTCAGAGCTGCTGACGAGCGGCAAAGTGCAGAGAATTAAATTTCATCTCCATTTAATTTCCCTCACCCACTCCCTGCCAGGAATGCCTATAAGCAGGGAACGGCCTACCCAGAAAGATGACCAGAAGGCAGGCAGCAGGAAAGAAACATCACAGATTCTCCTGTGAGGGGAAGTAAGAAAGACCCAGAGCCCCCTCTGCAGAGAAGCCCCGCAGTCAGAGGCCTAGAGTAAGGGAAAGCACCATGGTCTTTTGCACTCTGTTTTGGTTTTAATCAGAGAAGTTTTGGTTCTGTAAGTTAGGAACATATGTTATGTTTTGGAAAGGGGGAACCATTTCTAAAACAGTTTGATGGCCGCTGATCTGGTCTACCTCCCATTTTATAGATGAAAAAAGGGGTAGAGGAGGGGAAGTGATGCGTTCACAGTCATGCAGACCATTTGTGACAAAGTCAGGTCTCAAATCCACGTCTTCTGACTCATGTTGGCAACTAAACAACAGCAACAAAGCCAAAAATGAAGATATTGTGACAGGCCAAGGACGTTGCTTGTCTGATCACATAGCTCGATACTCAGTCTGGGAAAAGGGACTTGCTCTTCCCCACAGAGAGGTCCGAGCAAGGACACAAAGCTTACCAGGAGTAGCGCTGACCATACATTTCCAGAAGCTATCTTTGCAGTCAAGAGTCAGTCATCCATTGTATCATCTCAAATTTGTGATTTTAGACCCATGCAACCTGAGTTTATTCATGGCAATCTAAGGAATTGGAAGCCTTCCTGGGAAGAAAAGACCCAGACTTTTAACAAAGGGAAAAAAAATAACATCTACGGAATCCCAACTGCCTCATACTCAGCAAACAGACCTGTACGGTCATTCACTGCTGGTTTGCGGACCCTGTTTTGGGGTACAGACAGACGGCCAGCAAGTCTCAGGCACAGGCTGCTGGCTCTCTGAGGTCAGGCTGAATGGCCATTCAACCACAGGGAGTGGGAGGAAACCCTGGCTTTTGGAGAACAAGGAGCAGTAGGTGGATTTGATGTTTGTGCCGTCAGGGGAGTGGCAGCCAGCACGAGCAAGCCCTGGAAATCTGCCAGCCTTGCCGGAAAGTCACCAAGCAGGGGGGCTCGCACGTGACCCCCCTGCACAGCATGTGCGTTGAGGACAAAAGGGGGCAGATGCTTGGGTCACTGTTCATCGGGTCGGAGAGTTGAGACAACCACTCCCCAATCCAAGGGCTCCCTGGAAAGAGCACAGGGCACATTAGAAAGGGAGATCTTGCCCAAGTAGCTCCTAGACTTCAAGAGGAGCACATAAGGAGGGAATTCCTTTCAATTTGATGGTTGTCTACAATGAACAAAGTGTCATAGGTCTTTATTTACTCCTAGGGCAACAGCACCCCCTTTCACGCTCAGAGGTATCCTAATTTGATTTAAAAAAGAATCCTAGGGCTACCCTGTCGTAGAGCCCTTTATCACAGACTTCTCCAAGTGTGGTAACTTAAAATATCACTTTTGAGCACAATCCCTTGTGTATGCCAAGGATGGCAAACGGCCGGCGTACCTGTCCCTCCCCCACTCCTATCCCCTTGACAGACATCATTAATGGATCACACATAGCCCTCTTTCTCACTGATCTGAGACAAAGCCATAAAGTCGTCTTGAGACAACCCTCCGGACAGCTGAGAAAACGAGGGGACTCATAAGTTGATGCTGATTTACCCTTGCCGGTTAATATCTCATCTGTTCAGGAAGCCACTCATGAGGGCTTCAGCTTCCTGAGGCCATCGGGACAAAGCCATAAAAGCCTTGTCCCGGCTGTACCTAGGTGATTGTTGAGGCCAAAGCCAAAACGACTCTCGTATTTCTGTGGGGATTGGCAGGGATGCCTACCCAGGATGCCCAGAATCTACCCCAGGGTCCCTGACTTCCAAGCCGTCCAAACCAGCTAGAGCCCCATAGCTCTACTTTGAGCCCCACTTTGGTCACTTAGGTTGCTCTAAGGCACAATCTACATAGTGGGTTGCTATAATGTTAGGTCCTCCTCTTGGCTTTATGGATCAAGTTTCACTAGTTTTTGTTTTATTTATTTCCTTCCTCCCAGATTTTGGCAACGGCAAAAGGCACAAGTCAGAGAAATTCTGCTGGAATTGAACATGCAGTTTCCTAGAACAGACCGTTTAGTTCTTGGTAGCAGGGAAAAAAAACATTCATTTACATGGGTTAGGGAATACCTTCCTACAAAAGTACACAATGAACATTACACTAGAAAATGCAAATTTTCACTAAGACAGGACACGGAAACATAAGTCTAACTTGAAACAGAAGAAAATTGGCTTTACCGAGAACTCATTTTCCCCAGAGGGTGAAGTACGAAAATAGGAAGACTAAAAGGCTAACGGCACATGCGTCCAGCAACAGACAAGAACACGGCATGAACACGACAGTGTGGGCAGGTGAGAGGTAGGTCTGCAGAGTGAAAGGGTGAGTGAAGGTGGTTCTGGCCGTGTGGTTAGTGAGAGCTAAAAAAGCAGGTCTCTCCACGTGGTGTGTGAAAGCTTCCTGGAGGAGGGAGGCTTCTAAGATCCGTTTGAATCCATTTATCTTTTTTTCCCCAGAAAATATTTTTGAGGACCACTGTGCACCAGGCATTATTCTAGATGCTGGAAGTATAACAATGAACTCAATAGGCAGAGAGATTAAAGTCTATTTCTCCCTGTTTTTAATCTCTATCTCCATCTTTATCTCTCTCTTGCCACACACACGGATGCACGCATGCCAAAAAACACATCGATGTTACTAGTGCTTTTTTATTTGGAAGTGAAATTATTGGCTTTCATTTCCCTTTTGGTCCACCCATATTTTCTGCTTTTTCTATAGGAACACAAACTTCTTTATTAATATAAAAATATTACTTTAAAATGAAATATTAAAAAGAGGGTATTAAGCTTAAGTATCAGAGAGATGAAAGGCAATAGGCATCCAAGGGACATTAGTATCGGTTTGTTCATTTGAATTAGGAAGGTGGCGACAAGGACAAGAAATGAACTTAGCCAGAGTACTCCTTCCCCTCTCTCCAGTGACCTTGGGAAGCCTCAACACACAGACCTAGGAGTACCCAGGCACAGAGGGAGCGAGAAGAAGTGACCCACACTAACAGAGAGCTTCTGAGCCTACCAGGAGTCGAATTTTTTTTTTTTAGCACTTCTAAACTTTTTAGTATGTTCATAAAACCCTCTTAAATAATTCCAATATATCCTTAGCCTCAATAATGATACGTACAGAAAAAGGAAAAAGAGAATACAGTGTTTTTTACAATAAAATTCTTTCCTGTTCAAACTACAAAGGAAAAAAAAAAACCTTTCTTTTTTTAAGAATTACAATCAAGATAATATTGGAGAAGAAAATAAATGTCAAAAGAAAAAAGATTATATGACTCATTCAAATGATACCAATATCAAAAGGTACTCTTTAAGGAAGGAATTTTCTTCCCTTTTTAATTTTAAAATGAATTAAGACCTCTCTTGGACACCAGGTATGACAGAGAAGACTTTTTTGCCTAATAAGGATGTGACAGACCCACTCTTGACCCTCCAGTTAATGGCCAGTAAACATGGGTGAGGCGAGTCCTGCCCTGGTATTAAGAGAACCCAAAATGGGGGCGCCTGGGATCGAGGCCAGCATTGGGCTCTCTGCTCAGCAGGGAGCCTGCTTCCGCCTCTCTCTCTGCCTGCCTCTCTGCCTACTTGTGATCTCTCTCTCTGTCAAATAAATAAATAAAATCCCAGGACCCTGAGATCATGACCTGAGCCGACAGTAGAGGCTTTAACCCACTGAGCCACCCAGGCACCCAAGAAATGGAAACCACTTTGGAACAGAGTTAGGCCGACAACCAAACGATAGCCCCCAGGTCCATGCTTTACGGTTCAGTTATGGCAAGAAAAAATTTCCACCTATCAACTCTTTAGAAAGTAACTGCCTCAGAAAGTTCCAGACAAACCAAGTTCCGTGGACTTTGGAGGTCAGCTGTGTATACTGCTGTTACCACAGAAGTAAGAATTTGCTTGTGCCTGTGGTTATAAAATAGGTACAATTAAAGAAAAAAAAAAGCAGAAAGACGAGGACAGAAAAACTACCCATTTAATGTCACCTGAGCCTGGAAATATCGATTACATCTTCTTTCCCACTAGCCTCTCAGAATCAAAGTCATCCTCTGGGTTAGTAAACTTCATGTCATGTATGTCTGGTCTTTTTTTTTTTTTTTCCTGTGGGGCACATCTCCTCCACTTCTATAGTAGTGGAGGCACCAATCTGCTAGCTGAGATTCTAACTGACAGTGGGCAGAATGTGTTCTATAAGAACCTGGATGTCACCGGGCCTATTTTCGGTAGAGCTAGTCACTACTTTTTAGCAGTGACTTCAGCTATTTGTTTGATGAGCAATTTATTATGCTAGGTATTATGCAGGATATAGGAACAGAAAACTGTGACAGAATTCATAGTCTAGTTGAAGATAAAAGACAGGCAACAACTAGCAGAATAAAATCAAGCATGAAAGTATGTTACGGAGATTCACAGGAGGTCAAGATCAATGGCTAACACGACACAACTCACCAAGGGAAAAAGAATTCTAATGTTACTCAGATAACATCTTCTAAAAGGAAGAATAGACTGGGTAACCTAAAAGAATATTTAAAAGAGGTTTTAAATTTATTTAGAATCCTACTTTTACCTGCAGAACTGCCAGATAACATAGAGCAGAGAAATTACTTGGTGGATAAATAGGCAGATAAGGAATAGAAACAATGTTATTTATTCACATCTTCCAACAGAAGTTAAGTCAAATGCTTTCAGCCCACCAGGTAAATCTGATCAAACACCTGTCTGCACCAGGCATTGCTCTAAGTGTTTTACACGCATTTTTCACTTAGTCCTTGCCACCATATTTCTAAGAAGATATAAATATTATCCCCCCACTTAGATGAAGAGAGAGAGGTCCCAGAAAGTTTAGGCTTTGCATGTTGACCAGGTTGGCCAAAATCACATTAACCAGCAAATGGTAGAGCAGAGACTCAGGGTAGGGGGTTCTGCCTTCAGTGCTCCAGCCCTGCAACATTACACCCCTCCTGCTGTGCGGGGAGGGAGGTCTGTGCAGGGCATGGTGGCTGCTGAGGTATGGGATCCCATGACGGTGAACAGTCATCACTGAGCATCAGCAGATGGGCACCATGCTAGAGTGTGAGGACCCCACCATGTAAGACAATCCACATGTCAAAATGTGAAATCTCTTGATTTTTAAATATGGGCAAGTTCAGTCTTCAAAAAATAACTACTCAGCAAACCCAACAAAGCCACCTGCAACGAGCTTCAGCCCATGCCCCTCTGCCTGACACTTTGCTAAGGCTCATTTCACTTACGTCATTTTGCTTCTCACAAGAATCCCGTAAAGGAAGTATTAGTATTTCTGATGAGTGCACGAAGAATCCATGAAGGCTTAGAGAGGATGCGTGTCCTTCCCACAAACATACCTGTTCACAAGTTCAGGCAGAGATCTCAGACTCAACATGGAGAAAAGGTGGGCTCCCTAGAGCTTCACCACACTGGTCAGTGTGTCCCACTGTGCAGTTTGCTGGAGAGAGAGCTGTCCCTTGATTTATAGTTGTTCCCCTTCCTCATGAAAATGTAACCATCCATAGGCAGGGTCAAGGGTTAAGTATTTACCAGTCCATGCCCTTGCAGTTAATAAATATGCATTTGAACGAATGAACCAGACCCTTTCCACAGAGCAGGTTTCCTTGGAGGAGAGTTGCAGAAGGCCTGAGAAAGAGAACAAGCACCCTACAAAGAAGAATAAACACCATGGAAATGGCCATGCAAGCCTAGGTCTGCTTCAGAGCCTTGCCTAGAACTGGCCCTGGGCGATCCACCCCTCTCCCAAGAGACCTTGACGATAAAAGGAATTTGGAGTGCCTCATGCTTTCCCCAGGGCTCTCAACTTGTAAGAGAGGGAAATTTGGGTGGAAACTTGAGTATTCTGATTGCAAGTTCAGCTCTCTCTTTGATTTCACTTGTGACCAGCCTCTTGTTTACCACCATAGGCTAAAAGTGAGAGCTGTCTTGATTCAAATCCCCTGCAAAGCCATGATGTCTGTGCACAAGACCCCTAGGAAGATCCTCAGGAAGAGACTTTCTTTAAAAAATAAAAAATAAATTGTGGGGCACCTGGGCGGTTCAGTCAGTTAAACATCTGACTCTTGGCTTTGACTCAAGTCACGATCTCAGGGTTGTGAGATCAAGCCCCACTTCAGGGTCTGCACTCTGTCTGGAGTCTGTTGGAGATTCTTTCCCCTCCCACCTCCCCCTCTGTTCCTCCCTCTGCTTGCATGTTCTCTCTCAAATAAATGGAATCTTTAATAAATATATAAAATCATGACTCTTAATTGAGTCCATTTCATTGTAACAAAAAAAGGAGAAAATAGAGAAATACATGAAGAGAATAAAGTCACCCACAATCTCACTAATCAGAAATGATCACAATTTGGACTCTTTCCTCAATCTTTTCCCAGAGTGTATGTGCCCACGCCTGTACCTGGGGAGTTTGTACTTGAGGGAGGTCACACTCTATATATAGTTTCTAAGCTTGTACACCTTACAAGTTTAGACATCTTTAAGCTTGTTACACATTAAACATTTTACCATATCATTATAATTCTTCAAAAAGTGACATTTTTATAACTGTAATACTGCAGAAACAGATCACCATAATTTATTTTACTAATTCTACGGTTGGGAATTTAGGCTATGGCCCATTTTCGTTGCTCTCATAAATGATGTTCCGCTGACTACAAAATTGGCTCTATTTCCAGTCAGTTCTTCAAAACATATCTATAGAAAAGGAATTACGGGGAACAGGACTCCACTTTGAGCCTCTTCATGCATTTTGTCAACATGCTTTGCAAAAAGGTTGTAGCAGAATTTACACTACAGTCGTACAATTTTGAAAAACCTTTGCCCCTTAGTCTTCCTTCAGGTCGGAAACGAGCGCTCTTCTGGAGACACAGGCTTGTGTAGCACTAAAGCCATACTTAGGCGATACTGCAGCTGTGTTCTTGCCCAAGAAGTTTTGATCTCACTCCACTTCACTTTGGACTAGAAAATGAACACGCAACCCTTGCTAGAAGAAGCAAAAATGCTCTTTATTGTTTTTAAAAGGCCTCTGGTGGGTAGGCTGTTGTGAAGTTCCACAAAACCATGGCATCTCTCCCCATCCCATAAATCAAGATGCGTGGGCCCAAAACAGAAGTGTTCCATTTCAAATGGCAGCAGCAGCTCAGAGCTGTGTGGCCAAAATGCCCATTAGCTGTTTGTCAGGAATATTTTTAGAAAGTGCCGAGCAAGCCTGTGAGGGGCTCCGTGCTGCCGTGTGGCCCTCTCCCCGGGAATTAATCGCAGCAGCCTTCAGAAGCTGCCCCAGATCAGCTGTGCTTCCCTTGTAGACCCAGCCAGCACATGCAACACACCCCACAGGCACCCCACAAGCACCCCTGGTGCCACTGGGCAAGGACGGACGTCTGCCCAGAGGTCTCTTCAAGGACCACCCAGATTTTTACTCCCTGCAGGGAGAAATTCCTGTTATTAGGATGTGCAGATATGCAGAAGTTTGAGGTTAAAGCTGAGGGCCCCCCATCTGCAGTGGTGGTGGTGGAGGGTGGGACTGTTATTTCGCAGATCTCTGAAATGAAAGGATCTGGGGAAAATCCCATGATTCTAAAAACATCCTAGAGGGGTGCCTGGGTGGCTCAGGGCATTGAGCGTGGGACTCTTGATTTCAGCTCAAGTGATGATCTCAGGGTCCTGAGACTGAGCCAGGCCTCAGGCCCTGCATAGAGCATGGAATCTGCTTGAGATTCTCTCTTTCCCTTTGCACCTCTCCCCCACCATGTTCTCTCTCTCTCAAATAAATAAAATCTTTAAAAAAAATACATTGTAGATTTCACACCTTGCAGTCTGTCTAACATTCCCCAAATGTCCATCTTCACCCCAGTTCTTCAGGCCCGTGCTCTTCCACAGCGAATGAGGCTTGTGCTTAGGGTCAGGCAGAACTGGGCCGATCACTTAACCACTCTGAAACTTCAGTTCCCTCATCAGAAAAGTAGGGCCAAATAGTAATGTTTGCCTCACAGGGGTCTTGTGAAAATTCTGCAGTTGGCCTATAAAAGGGCCTCAGGAAGTGCTAATTTTAATGCTAGTGGTCATGGTATACTTCAAAAGCAGGTTTATTCAGCTATAAATCACTGGCACATTTTACTTCTGGAAACCACTACGCTCTAGCCTTTCCACCAGAGGAAGAGAAAGAAAAGAAATGAAACCTAAAAGTCATATTTGCATTATTTTAGCCACCCCTGTAAGCCACATAATGGGAAGGGGAATTTATAACAACTTCTAAAAATGAAATTACCAAATGACCAGTGGCTATTTCTGTCTCCATTATACATCTATCTGAGGCTATGAAGACACACAAAGGATATACATTTCTGTGAACTCTGCACAGCATCGGGACCTTCTTCTGACCCCATCTCCCTTCTTCTAACAATATCTGTCTTGAAGTTATAGGACTTGGCCAAGTCTCTCTCATTCCATGGTGTCGGAGGGCACACATGGTATCGGAGGGCACACATGGTGTCAGAGGGCACACATGGTGTCGGAGGGCACACTTTTGGGGTAGGCAGCACCTAAGACCTGGGGTGCAGCCTTATTCTGTCACTGACTAAGCAAGTCATTTCTGCTCTCTGATACAATAAGATGATTGAACTAGCAGTCATCTCTATAAACTTCTTCTCTGTGATAGGAGAGTATGTGGTTCTAGCCTCATAAGCAATTTTAAGACGTAAAGTATTTTCTCCTGGGGATCTTATAAGTCTCTTCTTTTATATTGTAGTTTTCACATCAGGGTAAGAAAATGTGTCAAAGGGTTGAATGTCAAGTTGAAACAAGGTTATACAGCTGCTGGTAGATTTATAGGATTCAGTGCAAAAACACTAGCATCAAATTAGGTCACATTAACATACTTGTTGAAGGGCTACTCACGGCCATCAACTACACCAGACCCCTACACAGTAGGTAGGGGTGAGGTGCCCGCTAGCCCTGTATGGCTTCCAGGCAGAACATAAGCAGTGATGGGAAGATAAGCCCAAAGCAAGGAAACCTACTCATTATTTTAATGCTATTCTTTTGTTTACTTACAAAGTTATCATAAATCATATAAATCATTAAATGTTTTACTGAAGAAGATTTTCCATCCAGCTAATAATGGTTGAAAATCTATGCAGCAAAACACAAGATACTATTAGGTACCTCTAATTTAGATGATTCTGACCCCCCAGAGAGGACCACCTTAACAATTTTATTCCAAAACTGGAACCTTAGAATTATTTTGTGTACTTTATAGTTTGGGATATTTTAAAATACAGAGTTTATATAAAATGGGTAGGGGCACCTGGGTGGCTCAGTTGGTTGGGCGACTACCTTCGGCTCGAGTCATGATCCCAGAGAGCCGGGATCGAGCCCCGCATCAGGCTCCCTGATCAGCGGGAAGCCTGCTTCTCCCTCTCTCACTCCCCCTGCTTGTGTTCCTGCTATAGCTGTGTTTCTGTCAAATAAATAAATATAATCTTTAAAAAGAAAATGGGTAACAGAAGGTCATTGTTGGGCCCTTCTTGGCTATTTCCAGCAGGCTGATAAACTCCCACCAAGCCATGTGATCTCATCTCTTTTACCTCTGTCAAATAGACAGAAAAGGACATCAAGAGACAAGGACCACGAGAACAGAGGGAAGTAGTGACCCAGTAACAGCAACTAGCGCCCCAGACCAAATAAGCACATTAGGCAAAAACAGTGTGGGATCTATGGCAACACAACTTCATAACAATTCCCCTTCAGCCCATCCCTCTAACCCAACATCTACTCCTAAAGTTCCCCCAAATCTCCACCTCCAACCCCCACAATTTGGATCTACCACTCCACTTGTGGGAGCTCACAGAGAGACTGAGTGCCACAGTGTAAGAAGTCAAATTTGGATAAGTATATCTAATGTTGTTGTTGTTGTTGTTGTTTTTAAGATTTTATTTATTTATTTTAGAGAGAGACAGCACATGTGAACTCGAGTAGGGGAAGGGGCAGAGGGAGAGGGAGAGAATGTCAAGCAGATTCCCTGCTAAGTAAGGAGCCTGACATGGAACTTGATCCCATGACCCTGAGATCATGACCTGAGCCAAAGCCAGGAGTCAGATGTTCCCCCTTATTTAATGGTTTTGATTGATAGAGAATCAAATCTGTTTCAGTTAGTAGAAACACGGGAGGCCAGGTACAGAAAACCAATCTGAAGAACAGAAGCAGCAAAGGGAATTTATTGACACATATAAATGGAAGTCCATGGGGAATGGAGAGAGCTTTCAACATGGATCCATTTATGCTGTCACCAGTAATCTTGACTTTTCTGTCTTCTGTGCTGGCTTTATCTCCAGTGGGCACTCTGCATATGGTAGCAAAGATGGACACCAGCAGCCCAAACTTATGTACTACAGGCTTAGAAACTTCAGCTGAGAGCATGTTTCTTTCTCAATGGTTCTAGCAAAAGTCTCAGGATGGATTCTCATTGTCTGACTTGGATCATGTGCCTATCATTTAACCAGTATCTGAGTTATGTCCCAGCCCCTGGAGCTAGAGTATGGGACAGACTGCATGTGCCACATGGATTGGGAGTGAGAAAGGACATACCCCAAAGCAAGAGATGAGGAAAGGAGGCCAGGAAGACAGAAACAAAGGGTATCCCCAAAACAACAGGCCCAAACCACAATAATCCCAGGATTTTTCTATTCTCAGTTGGGTGTATATTCAATACTATTTGGGATTTTGATAAATGATGAGGGGTTGTTTCCAATCAAGAACTGGAATATAATCAGCAGTTCAGACGCACCCCTTGTGCTCCCTTTCCACTACAACCCACCTGAAGATAACCAATACCATGACTTCTAATACCATAGATACATTCTATTATACTTGATATAAATGGAATCACATAGAAATGTACTCTAATGATTGTGTACTTTATGTATATTACAGCTCAATAACAACTTTATTTTTAAAAGGAGCCAATTATTATATTTTCCTCACCCTATGAATGAATGTCTTAAACTGTAACTTTCAAGGACTTTCTCAGCTTTTTCAGAAGTGGCCTTCTCTCCAAACAAAATAATCTGTTAGATAGCAAATGCTTTGTGCATCAAGTGACCAAGGTCATGGGCAGTGGGGCCCATGCCAGGTACTTGCCATGCTCTTTAGACTCTCACCTCCTTCTGTACAGACTTCTACCCTGGACTCTGTCCTCTTACAGGTGGGTATTCTGGAAAACATCACCACTTGCTGATCTTTGCATCTGGAAAGCAGAGGTGAGCAGGGGGCAGCTGTCAACCAAGCAATGGTCTGCCAGCAAGCTTTTGAAGTCTCATGAGTAGAAGAGAGAAATGGCATTATCAGTTCACTCCAGAACAGTTGTTTAGGAATCCCCTGAAGAGTAATGGCAGTTAAACTATTCTCCCACCTCTCCACACCAAAGCTCATCTGTGGATAAATCCCAAGAGTCTATGGATTCCATGTTAAAAACAAACAACAAACACTTTTTTTATAGGGCAGAACTAGAACAAGCCAACAGATGGCACTGGCCAAAAATGGACTGGCCATTCTTGGGAGGTAGTGTCCCTCTTCTCTAGAGTTGTGCATGTAGGGGTAGAAGAGCTTCTACAACGTTTCTTGTAGTTAGATTTCCTGGGACAGGTGAGAAGATAGACTAAATGATCTTTAAGGCTCTTTTGAACCATCAGATTCCATGAGTCTAGCAATGCTCCCCTAATGGTCCCAACAGCAAATTAGGAGTTAAACCATCAAAACCAAAGCTGAGTTCCCAAAATGTTAAGCACAGGATTACTATACTACAGAGTAATTTCATTCATAAATATACACCCTAAAGAACTGAAAACAGGTATTCAAACAAATACTTACACATGTATATTCATAGCAGTGCTATTTGCCACAGCCAAAAGGTAGAAACAACACAAAAGTCCATCAAGAGTTGGATGGAAAACCAAATGTGGGACATCCATGTAATGGAATATTAATCAGCCATAAAAAAGGAACGAGGCCCTGATACATGCTACTGCAAGGATGAACTTCAAAAACATGACTGAAGGAATGACTCCACTTATATGAAATATCCAGAATAGTTGAATCCCCACACAGAGAGCAGATTGGTCATTGCCACATGTTTAGGAAGAGGAACAAATGGGAAGTGACCTTTTAATGGACATAAAAACTCCTTCAGAGTGGTGATAAAAATATTTTAGAACTAGACAAAGGTGATGGTTATACATTATGAATGTATGAAACATCACCGAACTGTAATTTTATGTTATGTGAACTTTATCTTAGTAAAAATAAATGAATAGAAGCAATGTTGAATGAGTAGGCTCTATGCTGCCATGTGCACCTAGGTCACCAGGAAAGTATGAGGGCCTCTGCATTTTAGGCCTCTTAACCAGGCATGCCCAACCCCTAGTCATTTCCTGAGGGAATTTAAAATAAAACAACTAAAACAACAAAATCAATTAAAACTCTAGGCACTCTGAAAAGGCTCTTAGGATGGAAATCAACCACCTGCAAGCCAGAAGGCCAGAATTTTAAGCTTAAAAACATTCTGGGAACTCAAACAAAGACTGGAGTTGTGTTTTCCCCTAACCTAGAAATAAAGCAAAGGCATTCACTCTAGACATATTATGATATACACAACCTTCAGAAGACCCAACAATCAATGATTTCTTAGGTAGATCTAGCAGTTAGCTTAGTCGTGAGAATCTTCACCCAAATATCCACCCCAAAAGCTCTTTTATCATTTGGGAATGAAAACACACCAATGAAACACAATCTTGGTACCCCAGATTACCAAGACATCTCAGGTTACAAAACATTACAAAATGTAAATAATTTCATGGTCTAGCCCATGAAAAATATGGTGGCTTTCTTACTTGGAGACTTATTTCAGAATATGCCTGAAAACATGGATTCCTGAGGTCTGTTGAGTAAGAGGACCCCTTAGCCACTCGCCAGGTAGAGATTTCTCCCCCACCTCGAACCCCAACTCCTTTGTCACACAGACACACACAGACACACACAGACACACAGACACACAGACACACACACACACACACACACACACACACACACACCCCTACTTCCCTATTGGTAGTTTGGATTTCTGGAGCAGTTATTTCTTCCTTGGCTAAGTTGTCCTCCTTATGACAGCACAGAGCTGACCCTCTCCTGTGGCCCCGCTGGACAGAGATGAACTCTGAGTCAGAATCACATACACCCCATCCTTCCCAGGTAATGCAGTCAGGTCCTACAGAAAGAGTGAGCAATGTATGTGAAAAGTGGCAATATTGTTCCATTCCTCTTGTTGAAACAGCTGCTCCTCATGGCATCCAAAATTAGAGAGTAAGAAGAAATAATTCATCCCTGGAGCTAACTTGCAAGACCAATCTCCATTCCTTAGGAAACACGAAGAGTTTTTACTTCTCCTCAATTAAGTCTTGCTAGAAGCAGACAGGCGTTAAGAAAAAGAAAATCAAACAGCAAATAGTTATTAAGCATCAAGTCTCTGTGTGATGCTTGAGATAGAGTTACAAGACACACTCTTTGTCATCTTGAAGGTGTAATCCTTTCACATGGAGGGCCCATGTTTATTGAAAACAACCCTCAGGTAAAGAGATTGTTCCTAAATTGGCAGATGGAGAGAAAAATTGGGGACAGAGCTCTCATTCCTAAGCTTGAACTCCTAAGCTCTCATTCCTTCCAGTACAGGGGAAATGCAGTTCTTGAAAGTAGAAAATGTGAGTTCTAATACTGTCCCCACCCTGTACAGGCTGTGTGACCTGTGTGACCTGACAAGATGCTAAATCTTTATAAATCTCACTTCTTACATCTATAAAATGGGCATCATGCCCTCTATTGTGCTGGTCATTCTGAGCATCAAATGGGATACAGATGAAGTCAACAGAACATGCAGAACATGGAAGATGTGCATTCTACAATAGCTATATTATAAACAGAGAAATTAATAATAATTCATAAAGATAGCTATAAATCAGAGACTGAACATACTACATGAATTAGCTCAATCCTCCCAACAAGCCAGTTTTAAATCATTTTATAAATAAAGTTTAATTTCATGGACATTGCATTTGTTAAGGCAAACTAATCTTTGCAAGCAAGCAGCATGTAAATCCCTGAATATTCCTAGGCTAGATAAAAGCTATAGAGAAGCATCACATCAGGTGTGGCCAAGTACCCTCTTTGCCCCACCACTATTACCACTTGCCATGTCCAAAATCAAGTGCCCTTCAACATCCCGGCAGTCAAGTGACTTGCATGAAGTACATTCATGTTTTATATTCAGCTTAAAGTACACTTGTCTTTAGAATTTTTTAAGTCCATCTCATCTACTGGACAATTACTTCCTTTGGGGCAGTGGTTTTCAAAGAGGGGAGGGATTTTGTCCCCAGGGGATGTTTAGCAATGTCTGGAGACATACTTGGCTGTTAGTAGTGTGTGTGGTGGGGGTGGGGGGAGTGGTGCTCCTGGCATCCTGCCACACCCAGGACAGTCCCCTTCTGGGGACACAGAGAATTATCCCACACAAAATGTCAGTAGTGCTGAAGTTGAAAACTCCCACCTTAGGGGCAGAGAAGGAATCTTAGATTTCCTTGTGACTAGAGCAGATGCCCATAGGTAGTCAAAGACCATTTCTTGGTTGATCTTATAGTAAGAGCCCAGCTGCACCGAGTGTAAGCTTGCATATTCACTGTGATAGACCATATCATAAGAAAGAAGAATTTCGACTAACTTGACTTTTGGAAAGGCCCAAATGACATCTCACCAAAATGAAGAAATACAGCCCAAATCTTCTGACTACTAGCCAACATCTACTGTTTTCTAGGAAGCTTTTATTTGGTTCTTTACTCTTCGAATGGTGGATATTTCTGTTGGCCAAACCAGCGCCTAGACCACCGCTCAGTGTAGAGGACCAAGCCCCAACCTGCCCTGAATACTACGATTTAAAGGGGGTAGTGAAGGGTACAGAAGGGTTCAGTCAACGGGGTTGATCTGGCTCTCTCTTCTTCAAGCCTACACTCCTCATTCTCAGTGACAACCTACTTGTGCTGGACAAACTCCTGCTACAACACACAGCTGCAACAGGCACGCACAGACGTCACTCATAGCTCTGTACGAAGTCTAGAACAGGAACCTCTGCTCACATCCTAGAGACCAGGAAAGGGAAGCTTAGGATACAGCGAGTTTCCCAGTTACATAGAGAGCGGAGCAGTAGGTCTCCCAACCTCAGCTGCCTCCGAATTCAGAGCTCCTTCCACTTTTCTCATACACCTTCAGGGGAGGCTCAGGGGAGCCTGTTTTATCATCTGCTACTCACACAGCAGGCAGCAGAGACCTGGGGGCCGGGCTGGTCTCACTAAGACACAGGAGGACGAAATGTGGG
>PITA01005026.1:0-115839 GCA_004023965.1 Spilogale gracilis | reverse complement strand
TTTTTCATGTGTCTGTTAGCCGTTTGTATATCTTCTACAGAGAAGTGCCTCTTCATGTCTCTTGCCCATTTTTTGATGTGTTCATCTTCTTTTTGGGTGTTGAGTTTGAGTAGTTCTTTATAGATCTTGGATACCAGCCCTTTGTCTGTAGTGTCATTTGCAAATATCTTCTCCCATTCTGTGGGTTGCCTCTTTGTTTAACAATCTAGAAGAGATGGATACATTCCTAGAAACCTATAAGTTCCCAAGACTGAAAGAGGAAGACATTGACGATCTGAATAGACCTATATCTAGTAACGATATCAAAGTAGTGATCAAAAACCTCCTCAAAAACAAGAGTCCAGGCCCAGATGGATTCCCTGGGGAATTCTACCAAACATTCAAAGAAGTAATAACACCTATTCTCCTGAAGCTCTTTCAAAAAATAGAAACGGAAGGAAAACTTCCAGACTCTTTCCATGAAGCCAGCATCACACTAATCCCCAAACCAGACAAAGACCCCATCAAAAAGGAGAACTTCAGACCAATATCGCTGATGAATACGGATGCCAAGATTCTCAACAAGATCCTTGCTAACAGGATCCAACAATACATTAAAAAGATTATCCACCATGATCAGGTGGGTTTTATCCCAGGGATGCAGGGGTGGTTTAACACTTGCTTTTTTTTCAAGTTCCTTTTCTGCACAATTGAGAGGACCATATGGTTCTTCTTTCTTCTCTTATTGATTTGTTCCATCACATTGTTTGATTTGTGAATGTTGAACCACCTTGCATCCCAGGGATAAATCACACCTGGTCATGGTGGATAATCTTTTTAATTTACTATTGGATCCTATTAGCCAATATCTTGTTGAGAATCTTGGCATCCATATTCATCAGGGATATTGATCTGAAATCCTCCTCTTTGATGGGGTCTTGCTTGGTTTGAGGATCAAGGTAGTGCTGGCTTCATAGAAACAGTCTCAAGTTTTCCTTCCGTTTCTGTTCTTGAAAAAGCCTCAGGAGAATGGGTAGTATTTCTTCTTTGAATGTTTCATATGATTCCTCAGAGAATCTGTCAGGTCCTAGACTCTTGTTTTTCTGGGAGGTTTTTGATCACTGCTCCAATCTTGTTACTATATATTTGTCTATTCAGGTTGTCAGTTTCTTCCTGTTTCAGTCTTGGAAGTTTGTAGTTTTCCAGGAATGCATCCATTTCTTCTAGGTTGTTTAAGTTATTGGAATATAACTGTCAATAAAAATTTCTGTTGATTGTTTCTATTTCTTTGGTGTTAGTCATGATCTCTCCCCTTCATTCATAATTTTGTTAATTTGGGTCCTCTATCTTTTCTTTTGGATTAGTCTGGTCAGTGGTTTATTAATCTTATTAATTCTTTCAAAGAAACAGCTTCCAATTTTATTGATGTTTTCTACTATATCTCTGGTTTCTATCATTGATCTCTGCTCTAGTCTTATTTCCTTTCTTGTGTGTGTGGGTTAGCTTATTTTATTGTTAATTTTCCAGTTCTTTAAGATGTGAAGAGAGTTGGTGTTTCTGGGTTCATTCAATTTTTAAAAATATTTTTATTTTATTTTTTTAGTGTTGCAAGATTCATTGTTTATATACCACACCCAGTGCACCATACAATACATGCCCTGATTTTTTTTTTTTGAGTGAGGCTTGGATGGCTATGTATTTCCCCCATAGGACTGCCTTTACTATATCCTGTAGGTTTCGGATAGGTTTCGGACTGATGTATCTTGATTCTCATTGTTTTTTCTGAATTGTTTAAGTTCTTCTTTGATTTCCTGGGTGATCCAAATGTTCTTTACTGGGTCCTCATGTACTTGAAGAGAATGTGTATTCTGTTGTTTTTGAATTGAATTGCGGAATATGTCTATTATTTCCATCTGGTCCAAGGTGTCATTCAAAGTCACTGTTTCCTTATTGATTTTGTCTTTGGATGATCTGTCCATTTATGTAAATGGGTGGTTGAATTTGATTAGTTCCTTTATGTTTGTTATTGATTGTTTTATGTATTTGAGGCCTCCCATGTTGGATGTAAATTTTACACTTGCTATATCTTCTTGTTGGATTGTCATTTTTTTTTATTTGTCCTTATGATTATATGGTGCCCTTCTTTGTCTCTTGTTATTGTTTTTGTTTCAAAGTCCATATTGATTGATATAAATATTGTTACCTCAGCTTTCTTTTCACATGCATTTTCATGATAATTATTTCACCATCCCCTCACTTTCTATCTGTGGGTGTCTCTAGGCTGGAAATGAGTCTTACAGACAGCACACAGATGGATCTTCTTTTTTCCATTCCATCACCCTATGTCTTTTGATTGGAATTTTTAGTTCATTTACATTCAAGCTAATTATTTAAAGGTATCTATTTATTGCATATCATTACTTATATTATGCTTATTTTTTAAATTATTTTTTCTGTTCTTGTTTTCTCTCATGTTTGCCTGGTTTTCTTTAGTGATATAGTTCAATTCATTTTTCTTTATTTTTTGCATATATATTACTGACTTTAGATCTATAGTTACTATTTGGATAAATATTTAACATCTTTTTCATATAACAGTCTATTTTAAATTGATTATTGTTTAACTTTGAACCAATTATTTACATCTCTCTCCTTATGTTTTAGAGTATGGTGTCCTACTTTACATCCTTTTTTTATTTTTTATTTATTTATTTTTAAAGATTTTATTTATTTGACAGAGAGAAACACAGCCAGAGAGGGAACACAAGCAAGGGGAGTGAGAGATGGAGAAGCAGGCTTCCTGCTGAGCAGGGAGCCCAATGTGGGACTCAATCCTGGGTCTCCAGGATCACGACCTGAGCTGAAGGCAGTCGCTTAACCAACTGAGCCACCCAGGAGCCCCACATCTTTTTTTACAGACATACTTATGTTTACTGTTTTTGTGCTTTCTATTTTTCTTAATCTTAGTATGGTCTTTTCTTTCCATTCCAAGAGTCCTCTTTAACATTTCTTGTATGACTGGTTTAGTGGTCATGAACTCTATTATTGTATATGTATAGGAAACTCTTTATCTCTCCTTGTAATCTGAATGATAGTTTTGCTGGATAGAGTATTCTTGGCTGCAGATTTTTTTTTTTCCTTTCAAGACTTTGAATATATCATGCCTCTTCTGGCCCACAATGTTTCTGCTAAAAAGTCTGCTGATAATTTCTTGTGTTTCCCTTGTATGTAACTGTCTTGTTTTCTCTTGCTGATTTAAATCCTCTTTATCACTAGTTTTTGCTCTTTTAATTACTATATACCTTGGTGTGCACCTCCTGGAAGTAGATATATTTTCTTCCCCATGTTTAGGAAACTTTCAGCTATTATTTCTTCAAATATATTTTCTGTCCATTTCTCTCTGTATTTATCTGTGATCCCTATAGTGTGTAAGTTACTATGCTTAATGGAGTCACTTAAGAGTCACAACAGACTTCCCTAAGTCTATTCTTACCTTATATATTTTTTTCTCTCACCTGCTTAGCTTGATTATTTTCCATTACTCTGTTTTCCAGGTTGCAAATCCATTTTTCTGCTTCTTCTAGCCTATTGTGTATTCCATCTAGCATATTTTTTATCTCATTTATTGTGTTTTTCATAATTGATTTTTAAGTATTTTGTTAATGGTCTTAGTGGTATCTTTCACTGTTCTCAAGTCCAGTTTTTTGGATCACAAGAAGATCTAGTGATCTTTATGGTCTTTACTTTAAATTATCTCTCAGACATATTTCTTATTTCTATTTCATGTAGATGTCCCATAATTGCATAGATCAGGAGATGTGGTGTTGGCAAGATTTGCATCAGTTTTCTGGGGGAGAGGATCTGCAATTCTGGGACTGAGGTAAACTTGACTGGAAAGGGTGAGTCTGCCCAAGTCCAGTGGAAGTGGTGGTTGTGGTGCAGGGCTTGGTGTAAACAGATTAAGTAGTGAATGCTGGTGTTGGGGTGGTTCTCACAGTTAGCCCTATGTTTTTGCTGGGGCCAGGGGAGGGAAAATGGTACCTGCCAGCTCCTTGGTCCCTAGAGGAGTCTCCCAGTGATCACTGACTATCTGGATCAAGCTCTTAGAATAAGAAATAATTCTCCCTTCCATATGCTACAGATATTTTACAAACTGTGCTTCTATGCTGTATCTTCCTGGGCTGTTTTCTGTGCTGTCTCTTAAAGGTAGATTTAGCTTCTTGTTGCCCTCCAAATGCTCCCAGTACTGAACCCACTGATTTTTAAAATCCTGTGCTATAAATCTTGCTTTCTGTAAGAACTCATGATATTCAGTCCCTCTAGTTTACAAAGCCAAATGTTATAGTGATTCTTCTTCCCTGTGTGGACTGCCAGTATGAGAGTCTATTTTTATCCTTTTTCCTTGCCAGAAGTCTCTCTATCCTCTGGATGTCCCATGGGTCTTTTAGCTCCCAATGGTGTCTCTGATATTCCTACCTTTTTTGATGCAGCTTCTTCTTTACCGTTGGTTGTGCAGTTTGTTCTGCTAGTCTTTGGGTTGTTTTTAAGTTATTTACACTGATTGAATATTATCTAGTTATATCTGTGGGACAATGTGAGCTTAGCATCCTATTACTCCATCTAATCCCTATCTTAGTTTTCCCTTTATGTAAATAAAATGCACAGTACAATTTAGCAGGATTATAAACTCCATGAAGCTAGAGGACATAAATAATGCTTCTTATATTGTTATCCTCCACACAGCCTCATAGAATGTCTAGAATTAAATAAGCTTCCAGTATATAGTTATTCCTGATTCATACTGGAGATCTTTTTACCTCATTTTACTTTTTTATTTCTTTTTTATTTTTTTGTATTTTTTGAGAAAGTGAGAGAGAGAGAGAAAAAAAAAAGAGAGAGAGAGAGAGAGAGAGAGAGAGAGAGAGAGAGAGAGCACAGCGAGAGAAAGAGAGAGAATCTTAAGCAGACTCCATGCTTAGTGCACAGCCCAATGTAGGGCTCAACTCAGGAACCTGAGATTGTGACCTGAGTAAAAATCAAGAATTGGTCACTTAACTGAGTCACCTAGTGACCCCTACCTCATTTTAAAATAGACCATGACTAAGAAAGAGAACATATGTGGTGCCATTATGATCTTTAAAGTTGCAAGGAAAAGACATATCGAGATTACCTTTAGGCATGGAGGTTTGTTGAAAGGATTTATGAGAAAAAGATGTAGTGAAGTCACTCATCAGTGTACTATGTGTACTGATGTTTTTAAGGCTTAGATATCTGCCTGGGTTTGAATCCTGGCTCTGCCACTTCCAAACTGTGTGACTTTGGGCAAGTTGCTAAAGCTCTTAATGTTCCTAGTTTTTCTATTTTTAAGTTCTACATCTAAGTGTAAAAATAGTACCCACTTCATTAGGACAATGAAGATTAAAGATGTAACACATATATAATGTTTATTGCAGTGCCTGACCCATAGTAGGTTCTCAATTAATGGTAGCCACTTCATAGCAGCAACAACAGTAATAGGAACACTAATAACAGTAGTAGTTGTTATTGTAGTTATTATTGCATATGATGTAGAGAACTAGTATATAGCTTAGTGTCATTCAGGATAATGTCTGAGCTCTAATCATGTGTCTTCTCTTTTTCACCTAGTGTGTGAACTTCCCGAAATAGAGGATTTAATAAACTTGGCTTATCAACATTCAAAATGGACAGCCAAAATCAGGTTAGAATTAGATGTACTCCCTCCTTCCCAACCTATGATTTTCTTTTTAAAGATTTTATTTTTTTTGACAGAGAGAAACACAGCCAGAGAGGGAACACAAGCAGGGGGAGTGAGAGAGGGAGACCCAGGTGCCCCAGACAGCTCTTCTTCTTTAAGAATTTTTGATAATTTCGGTCACAGTTGAAGCAAAACTCTGTTTAAAACTCATGTTTAAGGGTGTCTGGGTGGCTCAGTGGGTTAAAGCCTCTGCCTTCGGCTGAGGTCACGATCTTAGGGTCCTGGGATCGAGACCCACATCAGGCTCTCTGCTCAACTGGGAGCCTGCTTCCTCCTTTCTCTCTGCCTGCTTCTCTGCCTACTTGTGATCTCTCTCTGTCAAATAAATAAAATCTTAAAAAAACTCATGTTTAAGGCATAAAATACTAGAAGATACAGCTCATAGGCATGACAAATATGACATGGGATAAGATAATGTCCGACAAACTTTATAGCTGAAAATACCTATAGGGAAACTGTGGTCGCCCACCCTGCTTCTTAGAATTCTTGTGGACTTCTCAGCCACAGAGTTACCATTCAGGTCAATAGTCCTATTGTGATCAACAATGTCCAAACAGTTTATCATTCTCAAATAATCAACATATTCTGAAGAAGATTCTGAACCAGGGTGAGTAATTTTTGGAAGGTAAAAATAATATTTTTTAAAAAACAACACTGCAAATAACGGAGGAGGAAAAGTGAAATTACATAGAATAACCTGGTTTTCAGGGTTCCAAGAAATTATTCAGCATCTCCTTGTAAGAGATTCGAACTTCCCACTGACCATAATCTTCTAGTGTTTTTTAAAAGGATAACAATTGATGGCTTGAACTGTGCTATTTTAAAAGCAAATCAAAAGAATTAAAATGAACCAACTGCTGCTTAGTGGCTGCTCTTAACTAAGAACTGGACATCTTGGGTTCATATTACATCACTATGACTTAATATTCTTCCTTGACAAGGCACTTTTCCCACTCTTTCACAGCATCTGTATCACAATGGGTCAACCAGTCTGCATACACAAGTACACCCATTCCTTTTCTATTTCTCAGGATATTCCTAGGATTCCAGATTTAATCCCTTAAACCTTTGTTTTCACAAATGAACAAAAAGTCCCCAATATTAGTATAAAAAAAATTTAAGACACTTAGAATTGTACAGATCATTTCAAAATCAGAACATTATATTTTTCTACATATTGGTTGTGAAAAGACATTGTTTACATTCTGCCTTTCATCAAATGCTGGTTTTTACTTTACTCAGAAAAGAAGAGAGTTGGCTCTGACCACATTTTATTTTTAAATATATCCATATTTTTTTCTATAGAAGGCTGCGTTATTCTACCAGCACTTTTTAGAAACATGAACTCAAAATTCACTTCTGACTTTCTTTTTAAATTATACTCCATTTCCTTAAGCAATAATCAATTGTTTGGGAGTGAATAGATAGGTCTTGACCTCACAACAGAGGAAGAATTAAGAAATTTGTTACCTATAATTTTTCTGAATGTTTTCTCTATTTCTCTGGGTGGATTATAATCTACCATCTGCTTCAGGATATTTGTGACAGTTAATGGAAATTTACCAACATTATGTCAGTTACTGGCACTCAGTGGTCTATGGTGTACTACAGGCAAATGAAAGAAATAAACTGTTAAAACCTAAAGGAAGCAGAGCTCACTCAGCACAACTGGCAGTTCATTGAGATATATGAAGGGAAATTGTAAAGTACTGTGGTTCCACTTGTGAACTTAATGATATTCAGATAAGGTTTGAACCTTAAGGGGATTGTTTTATTAACCTAGAGGGAGTTTGCTGTATCTACTTTTATTACCAGAGGCAATAATTATTCATATATGTATTAAATGTCTTTTATCTACTATGGTAAAGAGAAAGTAAGATTAAAGACTATCTTTTGATATTCCAGATTGCCAAAAAGTTTAGACTTAAGATAGAATAAGAAAAAAAAAAAACAGTATATGAAGGACACTAACAATTACAGTGTTGTGAGAAGGGAGAGGATAAACAAAAGGATTAAGGAGAGAATGGTGAGAAAAAGAAAACAAATTGCTCTCCTCGAGCTCCACAGTGTGTATGTATGTGTGTGTGTGTATATATATTAATATTATATAATATATAATATATAATATATAATATATACACACATATCTATATACACATATCTATATATCTATATATCTATATCTATATCATGTATCTATATCTATATCTATCTATATCTATATCTATCTATATCTATATATATCTCTATCTATCTATCTATCTATCTATCTATCTATCTATCTATATATATATATATATATATATTTTATTTCCCAAAGAGGATGAAGCCAAAGCAATAAGGAAGACAGAAACTCAAAGCCAGGCTCATGGAACTGAAAACGGAAGATCTTGATAGAGATGAGGTTCCAAAAATAAGAGGTATTACACCATTCAAGCTTTGCCTATAGAAGTTCAGTCAGAGTATTCTGGAAAAGAAGAATAGAATAATTAAGACAATCCAAAAGTATGGGAATTCAGAAGGGCTGCTGGCCAAAGGAGAAAGAGGAAAGGGCTATGGTAATACTCTTGAAAGATGTGGAAGTGGCTTGTTAGCCTGATAATGCATGGCCCTTCAGTAGGAATTTTTTTTTAATTTTTTTGGAGGGGGAGAGAGAAAAAGGGGAGGAGGGGCAGAGGGAGAGACAGCCTCAAGCAGGCTACACACCCAGTGTTGAGCCCAACATGGGGCTCAATCTCACAACCCTGAGATCATGCCCTGAACTGAAATCAACAGTCAGATGCTTAACCAACTGAGCCACCCAGGTGCCCCAGGCATGTAATATTAATGGAGGATTTCTTATAAGACCCAAATCAGAAATAATCTTGGATTTTTTTTTGAGAAAAATCACACTATAAATCCAAGATACCCATGAATTTCTTAAGGAGGAAATGTTATTTCATTGAAAGAGCACAGAGTTTGACAGTGAAAATCAAATCCTGGCTCAGCCACTCAGTAATGCGTGATTTTAGGCAAGTTACTTTCTCTCAGCTTTAGTTTATTCATCTACAAAATGTGGAAAATTATAGCTGTGTCACAGGCTTGTTGTGAGTAATAGATGATTTTTATGTAGAGTCAAATAATTACTCATAATGAAGACTTAATAAATGGTACATATTTTTTGTTATTACACATTTTAGGTAAAAGCAGGATATTAAATCATATAATGAGAAATGACTGGATACTCAAAACATTGCAGAGGGAGGTGAATTGGTTACCATTTACAAAGGAAATAAAAAAATAAAATTGTATTAATGCAGAAGTCCTCCTGGGTCTTTGAAGTAATATATAATGCTTATTCTGATTGACCATATAAGATACTTCCTATAGGCTGAATGATTTGAAATTAATGGGGCCACTACATTGATTCTTTCTAGGATGAAGTTAACACATAGGGTGGTGCTCTTTATAATGCAGAGTACAAAAATTGTCATGGAGAGGATTCATACCCATATGCTTTTTTTTTCAAGTAAACTTTATCATGAAAATGAATTAATAGTTCTACTTTCTCTTCATTAAATCTTTTTCATAAGCAAATAATATCAAAATTTTAATGCTTATTCTCCCGATTCATACTATTCATTTTTAATATTCTGTTTACATTGTTTGGCATATTATAGTATTACTCAAAGTGCTCAAACCATGCAATCATAAAAGTTGGATGTGAAGGTCTAAATATGTCTGATGACAATTCCATCATTTTGATAGTTTCAACAGAATCCAATCCCATTTTATCACATTATTGCAAGTTTGTTTCTTTTCAATTATAGAAGGTATTTATACATTCCAACAATTATCATGTTAGGTTTAACTTGGAAGTTAAAGGACTAATTTGGGGAGCTTAAGGAGTCATAGGCTCCCATCTTTTTCTTTAGAGACATTTGGGGTGACCTCAGTATGTAAGGGGGCTAAGGCAGACCCCATTAGACTCTACATTGTAAGGGAAGCAAGGGGCACCCTCTTATCTTGTTCATGGCATCATTTTAAGTTCTTTCCAATTCTCTCCCATACTTCTAAATCTAAAGTCCCTCGGTCTGGAAACCAAAGGTCACACTTAACGGTAACTTTTTTTTTTTAAGATTTTATTTATTTAACAGCGAGAAACACAGCTAGAGAGGGAACACAAGCAAGGGGAGTGAGAAAGGGAGAAGCAGTCTTCCCAAGGAGCAGGGAGCCCGATGTGGGGCTCGATCCCGGGTCTCCAGGATCATGAGCTGAGCCGAAGGCAGTCGCTTAACCAACTGAGCCACCCAGGTGCCCCTTAACAGTAACTTTTAATAGACTGTGGAGTTGGTCCTCCATCACTGTGGCCTCACACTCACTTTTAGGAGCTGTTTAAGGATCTTAATATATTGTTTTTGTTCAGCTGAGAGATACTGACACATGATAGAGATAGAAAACCCAAGCCTGAAGTTTATCTCAAACTCAACAAGCCCCAGCAGGCTTCCAACGACTTACTGCACAGTCCTTTTGTTTTTAATTTGGAGGCCTCTGCTTCCAGTCAGAAGCCCTCACTTGTGGGGTTTGGTCAACAAATCCTGAGGTGGTGAATGGCAATTACTCCAGACATCTTAGTAAGAGAAAAGAGAGGGCCTGGGGACCAGATGCTCTAGTGGCAAAAGGTCTGGAGCCAAGATTTATCTCTGCTTTTATTGTGAGCTTTGTCCCTATACCAAGTGCAAGAGCAAAAGAAGAAGGAATATGGAGCTCCAGATAAATGTTTCTCCTAAGTTAAGAACTGACTCCCTCAATGAGGATCTGGGTGTTTTCAGCCCAGAAATCTTAAAGGGGACCCAGTTTTCTGAACACACCTTGTTTGTTTTTCAGCTAGTCTCTTCCAGGGATGCATGTGTTTATTAAATCTTATCTAGCCAGATACTATGAATTCCCACATTATCATAAGATACAACTTAGCACACGTTAATGTGCTATAAAGAAACAGTTTACTTCTACTATGTTTCAGGAACATCTATATTTGTTTACAACTGTAGATGTTCCTTGTAAGGTACCATGTTGTTTCTCCACATTGTGGCAACTTCCATGAAAAATGAACTCTAAAAGTCACATCTGTCCCTTTCTCTTTACAACATTATAGCAAAGAAACTTGAGGAACACTTTGTATTCCATATTTCTGTACTCCCAGTGGCTACAAAATTTCCAAGAGTGGTATTTGAAGGACATAATTAAAAACAAAAACAGACTGGGATTATACTTACTAGCTGTGTAATTTGGGAGATGTCACCTAATACTTGTGGGCTTCAGTTGACTTTTTTTTTTTAATAATTGGAAGGGTTTGTATCAGGTTGATTCTCAAAGTCTTTTCTAAATTCAAATTTTATATGTTAGGATAAAGCAGTTGAATTTGTGAGAGGAGGAAATAATTTTCCTGATTTTCTTCTTGAAGAGAAATCTTCAAGTCTGCATAAGATGCTTATTTTTCTATATAATTTTGTTATATGAGTATTCCTCTTAGGACACCTGAGTGGTTCAGTCAGTTAAGCATCTGCCCTCAGCTCAGGTCATGATCCCAGAGTCCTGGAATTGAGTCCCATGATGGAGCCTGCTTCTCCCTCTCCATCTATCTCTCTTCTGACTTGTTCTCTCTCTCAAATAGATAAATAAGATCTTTAAAAAAATCCTCTTTCCTTGGTGAAAGAAAACAAGCCAGAGGGAAATGTTCCAGGTAATACTAGTCATATACTCATATGATCTTGCAAATCCAAAATATATTTTCACCTATTCCAGAAGCGTGGGTGATCACTTCTGTGGTTTAGGGTTTCTCAAAGATACTGATGTATAAAGTATAAAAACAATCTTAATGCCACATTTGCAATTCTGTGGTTATGACACTGTCTAAAACACCTCATGTTTGTTGATCCAAATAATGAAGTCTACAACTTATTTCAGTGTTAAAGACAAAGACTCAACCAACTTTTCTTGGGAAATGTTAACTAAAAATATATTTTGATTTTTAAAATTGCAATTACAATTAATGTGCATTGTAACAAGAAAAGCAACACAGAAATCCCCCCCAAAAAAAAACACACCAAAAATCCTTAAGCATGGACATTCACATACATACAAAAAATGAACTTAGACACAAAAACCTTACACACTTCACAAAAATTAACTCAAAATGGATCATAGACTTAAATGCAAAATGCAAAACTACAAAACTTCTAGAAAATAACAGAGGAGAAAATCTAGATGACCTTGGGTATGATACTATTGTTTTAGCTACAACACCAAAGACATGATCTATGAGAAATATAATTGATAAACTGGACTTCATTAAATTAAAATTTTCTACTCTATGAAAGACAATAACAAAAGAATTAGATGATAAGTCACAGAGGGCTAGAAAAATCTTTGCAAAAGACATGACTGATGAAAGATTGTTATCTAAAATAAACCAAAAAAACCTTAAAACTCAATATTAAGAAAGTGAGCAACTTGATTTAAATTGGGCCAAAGTGGAATGCCTGGGTAGCTCAGCTGATTAAGTGCCTGACTCTAGATTTTGGCTCAGGTCATGATTTCAGGGTCTTGGGATTAAACACTGTGTCAGGTTCCTCACTCAGTAGGGAGTCTGCTTAGGATTTTCTCTTTCCTTCTGCCCCTTCCCCTTATACTCTCTTTCAAATAAATAAATCTTAAAAAATGGGCCAAAAACCTTCACACACACTTCATCAAAGAAGATATACATATAGCAAACAAGTATTTGAGAAGATGCTGCCCTTTATGTCATCAGGGAAATGACACTACATGCCCATCAGAAAGGACAAAATCCATTCTCTCTGACATAAGATGCTGGTGAGGATATTGATTAAAAATAACTTTTGCTCATTGCTGATAGGAATGCAAACTGGTATAGCTACTTTGGAAAACAGTTTGGCAGTTTTTTGCAAAACCAAACATACTCTTACTATAAAACCTAGCAATTGCACAACTTGATATTTCTGCCCCCAAATTAAATACATATGTCCACACCAAAACGTGTACATGGATATTTATGGTAGCTTTACTTAGAATCATCAAAACTTGGAAAGAACCAAGATGTCATTTAGTAGGTGAATGGGTAAATAAGTTATGCTATATGGAGAAAATGTGATATTATTCAGCACTAAAAAAGAAAGAAATAATAATACTGTATTGAATATTTGAAAGTTGCTAAGAGAGTAAAGCTTAAAAGTTCTTATCACAAGAAAAACATCTGTTAACTATCTGAGGTGATGGATGTTAACTAAACATATTGTGGTAATCATCTTGTGATATACATATATATCAAATCATTATGTTGTATACCTTAAAATACTATAATGTTATATGTTAATTTCATTTCAATAAACTGGGAGAAAAAAGGAAAAAAAAAAAGAAGAAATGAGCCATCAAGATACAACTGTATGTTTCCAAATATATGACATTCTGGAAAAGGCAAAACTATTGTTACAGTAAAAATACCAATAGTTGATGGGGGGGTGGTGATAGGGAAAGATGAAGAGGCAGAGCACAGAGAAATTTTAGGGCACTGAAAATACTCTATGTGATACTGTAATGGTGGATACATGTTGTTATGCATTTGTCCAAATCCATAGAATGTAGTACACCAACAATGAATTCTAAGGTAAACTATAGGTCTTGAGTGATTATGATGTGTCAATGTAGGTTCATCCTAGGCAATTCTGGCGAGTGATATTTATAACGGAGAAGGCTATGTATGTGTGGGGGCAAAGAATGTATAGGAAATCCCCGCACCTTTCTCTTTATTTTATTGTAATCCCCATTCTGCTCTAAAAATATGGTCTTTTTTTAAAAAATATTTTATTATTTATTTGGCAGAGAGAAATATAGCCCAAGAGGGTACACAAGCAGGTGGAGAGGGAGGAGCAGGCTACCTGCTGAGCAGGAAGCCCGATGCAGGGCTTGATCCCAGGACTCCGGGATCATGACCTTAGCTGAAGGCAGTCACTTAACCAACTGAGCCACCCAGATGCCCCGAAAATTAAGTCTTAAAAAATCCTTAACTATATAATTCCATACAGACTACCTCTCTCTGTCCACTAAGGTAACCAATGTTAACCACCCTGGATGTTCACCACTTTTTGCTTACTCGTGCAAGCACATACAAGTAAGCTCTTTTTCCAATTTATACAAGATACCATACAACTGAAGGGGACTAAGGAAACATGACTCCCTTTAATGACGTTCAACATATCTTTCATTGGCAATGTCCTTCTTACATATGGCCTATCTCCCCCTGAGCTCAGTCCCAAAGATCAGTCTCCTTTGCCATTTGTGTGGTTCTTAATGCCTTATAAATGAAAAGAAGCCTTTCATTTCTGAACAAAAGCATTCTCCTGGGGGTACAAGTGAACACAGGCCTTCCTTTCTAATGTCTATATGCTTTAATGCAGATATAAAATTTACTTTCCACACTATAACATTTGAATGATTTTAGTATCTAAACATTAGCCCATTACAGGATGTTCAGAGAAGATTTGAAAGTTTCTTTTGAAGTACTTCAACAAAGAGGGAACAAAGAAACAAGTTCAGGTGAAAAAAGTAATTAGCTGACCACAATCTCGCTTCCAAAGTGACAGTTTTATTCACACAGTGTACCAACTTTGACCTCATTTATAATTATGAGTGTTCATGATAGAAACAAAATGGAGATTCTAAGAGTGTTAGAAATACCATATTAGGAACTGGGTTGAAAGGTATTTCTTATATTATTCTATCACACAGGTTGTCTAGTTGCTGTAGTATATACAGCCTTGACCCAAGTTTTCAGTAAAAGAATGATTTGCATATCAATGTTTCTTAAGGAAATGATGGGTTTTGACTAAAGGAGCAGGTTCATTCTATTTGTACACTGTTAATTCTGAAATGTCACTCTCTAAACATAATTTATAACTGGATGAAGAGCTAGCTCAGCAAGAAATCAGGACTTCTGTGTAATATAATGATGAGACATTTTTTAACCTAATGGGATACTACATGACAAAAATTTTTAAAAGGATAATAATACTGAATAAATTATGGTCTGCTAGTTGAAGCCCCAGAAGGAAAGAATCCTTTCTACATAATGTTGCCATAAGAGTTACCAGAAGATTTATAGCTTTTGCAAGGAAGAATTTAATATTCTGAATTAAAGTATTAAATTAGTGTATTTAAATTAATTAAAGTATTAAATTAAAAAAGAATTAAATTATTCTGAAATAAAGAATTAAAGAGTCTGAATTAAGGTAGGGAATCTTGAATAAAGCAGAAAATTACTTCAGTAATTGCAAATTCTCATATTTCTGGAAGCCTAAAGGATAGAAGTGTCATTGCCTTCTGAGTAGACCCTGGGATTAGCAGAGGTTTAATTGGCATAATTAAAAGGAGGATTAAAAATGTGTTTTGAGGACCTTAAAAGAACCTCAGTGAATACTTTCCTCAGAAATTAAACACAAAAACTCATAGGAATTGGAGATAATTATGCCAACAGTTTGTCAGTTGTACCTTCATTCAGATTTACATTCAAACAAAAGAGAGGAATTTTATAGTATTTTAATTATATCAAGTCTTACCCAAAATATACACACAGGAAGAGTTTGTATATCTTGAATAAAATAGTGGTTTAGACAGATCTTTAAATCAACAGAAAAGCAGCACCTTGCTTGATAAATTCATCACAGATATCTTCTGTGCTAGACCTATTAATAAGGAAGGTTATCATTAGTGTCAGTAGACACAGGTAACTTGGGCAACAGATGTAAGTAATCCACAAGAACTTTGGCTTCCAACAACTGTCTTAGGTATGCCCAGCTGTGTGTCTGCCAAAACTAATCCATCATAACACAACATGCTATTTACTTTCCTTACAATGGCAGGGATTTGAAAGGAAGATGAAAGAAAACCAAGGCTTATAAAGTAATCTAGAACTACCTTGAATTTAAACCTTTCCTTTTTTTAAAAAAAAATCCTGTATCACCTGACATTGTTGACAAAGTAACATGGTACCTAACTGCAGCTATAGTAATCATCTGCTGTCAAAATTAATATAGAGGAATAAAATAATTTACTGAGTTTCTAGTTTATAGCATTTGCTAATGCCACACAGAATTACTTGATAGAAATTAGACAAGAATATCATTTTTAGGAAATTATTCATTTTTAATGGTCAGGCTCTTTCACATAAGGATGATCTATCAGGTATTCTTAAAAAGATAAACAGCCAAATTTACATTTGCACGATAAGCACAACAAGAGTCCTTTAAGAAAGTAAGATTTATAGTAATCCTGCTCAAATGAATAGAGAAAAAGAGTTTATAGCCATATTACATTGAACATGCCTGATCTCACCTGACCTCAGAAGCTAAGCAGGGTCAGGCCTGGTTAGTACTTGGATTAGAGAGGACAAAACAAAACACCCTGTCCTACTCCCAACCCATACGATTATCATTGTGTGTGTGTGTGTGTGTGTGTGTGTGTGTGTGTGTGTGTGTGTTTAAAGTCAGTGAGAATAAGATCAGTAATTCTTTCACATGAAAGACATGGCAGTTTTAATAATTTTTCCCCATTAGGTACTGCTGATTGTAGTGTGTGTTTCCTTGCTAAATCAAAATAAAAGCTCAGAGCTCTCTGTTAATAAAGTGAAGGTCCTAGGTTCTTTCCTATGCCTATAGAGTAGTTCACAGCTTGAAGTCTATGTGCCATTTTATGCAGTTGCTTTGATGTACCCATTACCAAAGAATGTGAAAAACAGACATCTTTATCCCTTCTCTGATCCTTGACCTATTCCTGAGTTTTATTTCAACACAGATTCTCACTATGAAAGAAATGATGTGAAACTCTGAGATGGACTTTGGGCTCCTGCATATGTAAGTTAGGCCAATATTGTCCCTCATGTTTGTAAAATAACCTACATTTTTCTATTCCTTTTATAAGAAATTCAACATTAAATAAAACCTTACAATTATTTTAGGAGACCAACTTGGAGCCAGGTGGATTCCCTCATGGGTTGAGGCTATTTAAGGTGACCTAGGGAGGAAGAAAAATATGTTTGGCAGTACAGTTAACCCTTGAACAGTGCAGAGGTTAGAGGCACCAACCCCTTGATGTGGTAGAAGATCCATGTATAAATTTTGACTCCCCCAAAATTTAACTACTGATGGCCTACTGTTGACTGGAAGCCTCACTGATAACACAAACAATTGATTAACATGTATTTTGAATGCCGTATGAATTAATAGATTGTATTCTTATTATAAAGTAACCTAGAGAAAAGACGTCATTAAGAAAAATCATAAGAGCAAATATATTTATAGTACTGTATGCTATTTGTCAAAAAAAATCCACACATAGGTATATCTGCACAGTTCAACGGTCAACTCTATATAGCAGTTTTATTAACTTCTGTAGATCCCAACTTCTTAAGTATACTAAAAACTTTTTTTTGCAGACCTGCACAATAACTTAAGGTCCATTTCAACAGAAGTCATTGAGCATTTATTTAAATAGTATGAAATTGTCATTTTTATGGGTGAAAAATGACTTAATATTGTCAATTTTATATGGTTCAATCTGAGACTTAATTTTCTATACCTACCTCACTTTAATTTATTTGAAAAAAAATATGGGAGCTTTGAGCAAATAGAACTGGATGAAAATTTCAGCTCTATCAACTATGTGGTTTTGGGAGAGCATTATAGACTCTCTGAGCCTTAGTTTCTTTATCTGAAAATTGAGGATACAAACACCTACTTCAGAAAATAGTTATGTGAATTAAAGACAATGCGCAAAAAGTACAGTACTTTCAGTAAATAGTAGTCACTATTAACCCAGAGAGATCATTCTTAAAGCTAGGATTATAGAAGTTATAAGGAGGATGTAGAAACAGGAAATAGACTAGCAGCTGCCTAGGGTATCAGAATTTGGCAGAAAACAAAGTGATTGCTAATGGATTTCTTTTAGGGTGATAAAAATGTTTTAAAATTAGACTGTGGTTAGTCATACAACTGTGTGAAAATACTAAAGTCACTGCATTGTACGTTTGAAATGGGTAAATTGCATAGTATATGATTTATATCTCAATAAAATTGTTTTTAATTACTCATAATAGGGGCATCTGGGTGGCTCAGTTGGTTACACGATTGCCTTCGGCTCAGATCATGATCCTGGAGTCCCGGGATCAAGCCCCACATCAGGTTCCCTGTTTGGCGGGAAGCCTGCTTCTCCCTCTCTCACTCTCCTTGCTCGTGTTCCCTCTCTAGCTGTGTTTCTCTCTGTCAAATAAATAAATAAAATCTTAAAAAAAAATTAAATACTCATAATAAGGGACACACATAGAGACAGAGCAAAAGCTTGAAACTATTTGAAAAAAATGTTTATACTTGGCCTTTCACAGGGCTCATTTATAGGCTTCAATCCAACGAACCAACTTCTGAGTACTTCTTGAAATAATCCAGTTTAGCATGATACAGTCACTGCAAGGCATTATTGCTAATTTGCTATTTCTAGTATTAGCTACAGGGGAAAGGGTTGTTGTTTATTGCCATTCTGCAACTGGCAAACATCAAGTTTTTATATAACAAATGTCAGGAAGTAAAGACTTATTTTAATATTTACTTCAGAGTTAAAGAAAAAGCTACAATTGACAGACCATTTGGCTGTCTCATGTCTCAGGCCTCCCAGTATGTGGTGCACAATCATATGAATAAGAAAGCTGTGTTCCCCGGCACTTTCTCATTCCAACTGCACAAGCACAATGTATGTCAGATTTTGAACAGCAGTACAGTTTGGACAATGTTTAGTCACCACACAGAGCCAGGGCAATGTAAAAAGCAGACCAGGGAGACCTAAAAAGGGGGCATAATAGTTATTTGTCCAGATGACCAAATTATATTTTCCTCTTCTAACTGTTAGACATTTACAGGGACACAATTTGGAGATGCCTTTGGGTCCTATTTAATCCCTATGTAGAAACAAAGCATTTGCTAGTGGAGGACATTAGTCTTATACAGGGAATTTTACTTTATTGGAGGAAAATCTGGACAGAAAGGGGTTCCAGCTTTAAATACCACATTGTGGTGCATTTGTTAATAGTCTATCCTATTATGGGTGATCTTTTACCCAAAAGTGTTATCACAATGAATTTGTTTTCTTTCCCACCATCTCTGTAAGTTATGTATAAGAATAGTTATCAAAGATTTTAGATCAGTAGTTTCATCTGAATTTACATATCACCCTCTAAAGATGTAGTATCTTGTTGTTTAAACATGTGTGTATGTGTGTTTGTTTTCAATCAAGAATACCTATGAATGATATACAGAATTAAATAACAGCAACAACATACTAGAATGCAGCCAGGCTACCAGCACTGAACTGACTCCTATGCTAATGCTAGCAAGGCATCTGAGGTAGATAGGAGCGGGGGGGGAGGGGGGTTCAATGTAAAGTTGTGAAAGATGCAATAACTTTCTTTAATATTTTTCCAGCCCATTTGTTCCTGGGTTCCCAGTGTTATGTTGTCTTTGGGGTACTCAGAGCTTGTCACTGTGAAATATCATGGGAACCAATTCTGCCAGGAAGCCCAGTGCTCTGAGTCTTTTTTCTTCTTTAGTCCCTTTCATCAATACGTATGCATTCTATATATCCCACTCTTTAGTCATATTTTTTTAAAAAAATATTTATTTATCTGTTTAAGAGAGTGAGAGAACAGAGGGAAGGGCAGAGGGAAAGGGAGAGAGATACTCCTCAAGCAGACTCCCTGTTGAGCGCAGAGGCCGATATGGGGCTCAACCTTGGACTCTGAGATCATGACCTGAGCTGAAATCAAGAGTCAGACACTCGGGGTGCCTGGGTAGCTCAGTTAGTTAAGCAACTACATTTGGCTCAGGTCATGATCCTGGAGTCCTAGGATCGAGCCCCGCATCGGGCTCCCTGCTCAGCAGGAAGCCTGCTTCTCCCTCTCTCACTCCCCCTGCTTGTGTACTCTCTCTGGCTGTGTTTCTCGATGTCAATAAATAAATAAAATCTTAAAAAAAAAGAGTCAGATACTCAAACAACTGAGAGACCCATGCATCCCTCTTTAGTCATATTTTATTTTATGGATACTCTGATAGAATAATTGAAGTGGAGGAGTTAATTCTTTTAAAGATTTTTACATTTTGCCCTTTCCAAGAAGCATTTGTGTTGTAACAGGGGGCTTTAGGGTCTTAAATTATAGTTAATTAAGTTAGGGAACACTTTTTGCCTCTAAAATAATATTGTATAAATTATGGCTATTTTATTGGTTTATATATAAGAACAACACTTATGCACACACAGACACAAACATACACATTTACATAGGGAATTTTACATATAGAACTTTATTGGATGTTAATCTGGACAGAAAGGGATTCAGGGATTCCAGTTTTCAATTATATATTCATTTATATTCAATATTCATTTATATTTATTATATATTCAATTATATATACATGTGAATATATCTAATATGTATATATTCATTATAATTCATTATAATATTATATATATATATATATATATATATTCCTGAAGTAGATACAACATGAAGAAGAGGCTTAAACCAACAAAGATTTAATATATGCCACAAGGACATAGAAAAAGTAAATCTTAAGTAATAGAGCTTGTCTATGGACTACAGCTAAATATTAGCAGCAGATAAATCAACTAATATTGGAAAAAGCAAAGATGGGGGTAACATCTTTGAGTATTATAGAAAGCACAGAGGAACCTATGGATTTAGGTAGACTCTATGAACATCAACTATAGTCACAAACCAATGGCTGTTTTCACAGAAATGGGAAGGATAACTTCCAGTTATTCATGTGTCTTTTGAGTAGCAGCAATTTTTAATATAGATAAACAATATTTGTAGGGCTAGTAATTTATAGATGTACACAAACAAATTTTTTTCATTTGAAAATATCAGGACAGTGAAAGTAATAAAGAGTGGCAGAAGTGTAACATAGGGGTAAATTCTATGACAACAGTCAAATAAAGACAGAGATAATTTCTCCAGCTTTGAAGTCCAAGAGAACAGTATTAAAATAAAGATGGCCAGAGAAATAAAAAGTCATACTTTTCTTAATAAGGACTAGACAGCATTTTTTTTTGTTCCTGACTAAGCAATAAAATTCCATATACATATACTATACTGCCTCTTTGTTCCCCTGACTAATTGGAAGAATATTCTGTTGTATTGTGTTGTGCTGAAATCACTCATTAAGGTCACACTTATTAGTATTTTTGACTTCTTTAGCAGATATTTCATGAATTAGATCCTAGATGTGAGTAGGTATGATACTAGTGCTAGCACCAGGCTCAGGAACAAAGAATTTAGAAAAACAGTTATGATCCTTTAGTTATAGGTGTTGCGCATTAAGTTGGATTTAAACCTACAGTAAAAATTTGCATTACTGAGAAAACATGACACTACATTCCATTTTTATTTTATTTTATATGTATTTTTATTTTACTTGAAACTTTTAAGAATATTTTTTCAGTGTTCCAGGATTGATTGTATATGACTCACACCCAGTGCCGCATACAATTCATACCCTCAACACCCACCACCAGGCTGCCCCATCCCTCCACCCCCTCCCTTCCCAAACCCTCAGTTTGTTTCTCAGAGTCCAAAGTCTTTCATGCTTCATCCCCCTCTCTAATTTACCACAGTTCACATTTCCTTTTTTTCTCCCACTGTGCTCCATGCTACTCCTTTTGCTCCACAAGTAAGTGAAACCATGTGATACTTGACTTTCTCTGCTTGGCTTATTTCACTTGGCATAATCTCCTCCAATCCCATCCATGTTGCTACAAAGGTTGGGTATTCATCCTTCTGATGGAGGCGTAATATCCATTGTATATATGGACCCTTCTTTATCCATTCATCTGTTGAAGGGCATCTTGGCTCATTCCAAAGTTTGGCGATTGTGGCCACTGCTGCTCTGAACAATGAGGTACATATGGTCCTTCTATTCACTACATCTGTATCTTTGGGGTAAATACCCAGTAGTGCAATTGCAGGGTCATAGGGTAATAAGGTAGCTCTCTTTTTAATTTTTTAAGAAATCTCCACAATGTTTTCCAAACTATCTGCACCAATTTGCATTCCCACCAACAGTGTAAGAGGGTTCCCCTTTCTCCGCAGCCTCTCCAACACTTGTTATTTCCTGTCCTGTTAATTTTGGCCATTCTGACTGGTGTAAGGTGGTATCTCAATGCGATTTTCATTTGATTTTCCCTGATAGCTAATGATGACAAACATTTTTTGTGTGTCTGTTAGCCATTTGTATGTCTTCCATGGAGAAGTGTCTGTTCATGTCTGCTGTCCATTTTTTGATGTAATCACTTTTTTTTGATTGTTGAGTTTGAGGAGTTCTTTATAGATCTTGGATATCAGCCATTTTTTCTGTAGTGTCAGTTGAGAATATCTTCTCCCATTCCATGGGTTACCTCACTATTTTGTTGACTGATTCCTTTGCTGTGCAGAAGATTTTTACTTTGATAAATTCCCAAAAGTTCATTTTTGCTTTTGTTTCCTTTGCCTTTGGACATGTGTCTTGAAAGAAGTTGCTGTGGTCAATCAAAGAGGTTAATGTCTATGTTCTCCTCTAGGATTTTGATAGATTCCTGGCTCACGTTGAGGTCTTTCATCCATTTCAAGTGTATCTTTGTGTATGGTGTAAGAGAATGGTCGAGTTTAATTCTTTTATACGTAGCTGTCCAATTTTCTCAGCACCACTTATTGAAGAGACAGTCTTTTTTCCACTAGATATTTTTTCCTACTTTGTCAAAGATTATTGCACCATAGAGTTGAAGGTCTGTATCCGAAATCTATATGCTGTTCCATTGGTCTATGTGTCTGTTTTTATGCCAGTATCATGCTGTCTTGGTGATAATAACTTTGTAATAAAACTTAAAATCAGGTAACATGATGCCCTCAGTTTTGGTTTTCTTTTTCAACATTTCCTTAGCAATTTGGGGTCTTTTCTGGTTCCATATAAATTTTAGGATTGTTTGTTCCAGCACTTTGAAAAATACTGGTGGAATATTAATCAGGATATCATTGAAAGTACAGATTGCTCTGGGCAGTACAGACATTTTAACAATGTTTCTTCCTATCAATTAGCATGGAATGTCTTTCCATCTTTTTGTGTCTTCTTCAATTTCTTTCATGAGTGTTTTGTAGTTCCTCAAGTACAGGCACTTAATTTCTTTGGCTATGCTTATTCTAATGTATCTTAGGGTTTTGGTGCTATAGTAAATGGAATCAATTCTCTAATATCCATTTTTATATTTTCATTGTTAGTGTATAAGAATGCAACTGATTTCTGTGCATTGATTTTGTATCCTGCCACATTACTGAATTGTGTTAGTTCTAGGAGTTTGGGGGTGGAGTCTTTTGGGTTTTCCATATAATGTATCATGTCATCTGTGAAGAGAGAGAGTTTGATTTATTTGCCATTTGGAATACATTTTATTTCTTTTTGTTGTCTGATTTCTGTTGCAGGACTTCTAACACTATGCTGAACAATAGTGGTAAGAGTGGGCATCTTTGTATTATTCCTGATCTCCATGGGAAAGCTGTCAGCTTTTCTCCATTGAGAATTATATTCGTTGTGGGTTTTTGTAGATTGATTTTATGAGGTTGAGGACTATTCCCTCTATCCTTATACCTTTAAGAGTTTTACTCATGAACAGATGCTGTATTTTGTCAAATGTTTTTTTTATGCATCCAGTGAGAGGGCCATGTGGTTCTTCTCTCTTCTCTTATTGGTTTGTTCTGTCATGTTGATTGATTTGTGAATGTGGAACCAGCCTTGCATCCCAGGGATAAATCCCACCTGGTCATGATAGATAATGTTTTTAATGTACTATTGTATAATATTAGCTAGGATCTAATTGTGAATCTTGGCATCCATATTCATTATGGAGATTGGTCTGAAATTCTCCTTTTTGATGGGGTCTTTGCCTGGTTTGGAGATTAAAGTAATGGTGGTTTGATAGCAAGAGTCTGGAAGTTTTCCTTCTGTCTCTATTTTTTTGAAACAGCTTCAGGAGAATAGGTATTATTTCTTTTTTGAATGTTTGGTAGAATTCCCCAGGGAATCCACCAGGTCCTGGACTCTTGTTTTTGGGGAGGGTTTTGATCAGTACTTAAATCTCATTACTAGATATTGGTATATTCAGGTTGTCAGTTTCTTCCTCTTTTACTCCTGGAAGTTTATGTTTCTAGGAATGCATCAATATCTTCTAGGTTTTTTAACTATTGGCATATAACTGTTGATAGTAATTTTTTATGATTGTTTCTATTTCCTTGGTGTTAGTCATGATCTCTCTCCTTTCATTCATAATTTTATTAATTTGGGTCCTCTCCCTTTTCTTTTGGATTAGCCTGGCCAATGGTTTATTGATCTTATTAATTCTTTCAAAGAACCAGCTTCTAGTTTTGTTGATGTGTTCTACTGTATCTCTAGTTTCTAGTTCACTGATCTCTAATCTTAATTATTTCCTGTCTTGTGTGTGGTGTTGGCTTAATTCATTGTTGAATTTTCCAGTCCTTTAATGTGTAAAGAAAGTTGGTGTATTCCAGATTTTTCAATTTTTTTGAGTGAGGCTTGGATGGATATGTATTTTTCCCTCTAGGACTGCCCTTACTGTATCCCATAGGTTTTGGATCAATGTATCTTCATTGTCATTGTTCTCCATGAAATGTTTAAGTTCTTCATTGATTTCCTGGTAGATCCAAACATTCTTTTTTTTAAAGATTTTATTTATTTATTTGACAGAGAGAGAGCTCACAAGTAGGCAGAGAGGCAGGCAGAGAAAGTGGAGGAAGCAGGCTCCCTGCTGAGCAGAGAGCCTGATGTGGGCCTCAATCCCAGGACCCTGAGATCATGACCTGAGCCAAAGGCAAAAGCTTAACCCTCTGAGCTACCTAGGCACCCTAGATCCAAACATTCTTGAGCAGGATTGTCTTTAGCTTCCAAGTGCTTGAATTCCTTCTGAACTTTTTGTTGTGGTTGAGTTCCAGTTTCAAGGCATTGTGGACAGGGAATATGAAGGGAATAATCTCAATATTTTGGTATCTGTTGAGTCCTAATTTGTGACCTAGTATGTGGTCTATTCTGGACAAAGTTCCATGTGCACTTGAGAAAAACAGGTATCCTGTTATTTTGGGGTGGAATGTTCTGAATATATCTATGAGGTTCATCTGGTCCAATATGTCATTGAAAGCTCTTATTTATTTGTTGATTCTCTGTTTATATCATCTTTCCATTGTTGAGAGTGGTATGTTAAGATCTCCTACAATTAATGTATTTATATCAATATGACTCTTTATTTTACTTAATAATTGGCTTATGTAGTTGGCTGCTCCCATGTTTGGGGCATAAATATTTATAATTTTTAAATCTTCTTGGTAGATAGAACCTTTGGAATGATGTAGTGTCCTTCTGTATCCCTGATGACAGTCTTTAGATTAAAATCTAGTTTATCTGATATGAGAATCGCTACCCCAGCTCTCTTTTGAGACCCACTGGCATGAAAGATGGTTCTCCATCCCCTCACTTTCATTCTGGATGTATCTTTAGATTCAAAGTGTGTCTCTTGCAGACAGCATATGGACAGGTCCTGTTGCTTTATCCAGTCTGCAACCCTGTGCTGTTTTATGTGAGCATTTAGGCCATTCATTTTGAGAGTGATTATTGAAAGATATGTTTGTATTGACATCATGTTTCCTGTGGAGTCCTTGTTTCTATAGATTACCTCTGTAAATTTCTGTTCTGTGTCCCCCTAGCTTTTTTCTTCTTTTATAGAACTCACCTTAATATTTCTTTTACTCCAGGGTTGGTGGTCACATAATTTTTTAGACCTTGTCGGTCCTGGAAGCTCTTTATCTCTCCATCTATTTTGAAAGTGAGGCTTGTTGGGGAGAGTATCCTTGGCTGCATTTTTTTTTTCATATAATTTCCTAAATATGTCTTACAAGTCCTCTCTGGCTTGCCAGGTCTGTGGACAAGTCTGAGGTTATTCTGATGGTCCTTCTTTTGTATGTAAGGATCTCTTCTCCCTAACTCCCCTTAAAACATATTCTTTGAATTTATGATTCATGAATTATACAATTATATGCCTGGAGGTTTTTCTAGCCTTGTTGATCTTGGGGGGTGTCTAGGACATGAACACTTGTTTCATTACCTGGATTCAGGAAACTTTCATCCAGGATTTGTTTGGCTATATCTTCTAGTGCTCTCTTTCTCTCTACTTTCTCAGGGATCTCAATAATTCTGATATTAGAGTGTTTCATGTCATCATTTATTTCCTTAATTCTATTTTCATGGGATTTTATTTGTTTGTACCAAGACATCTCCTGCTCCTCCTTCTCAATCAATGCCTTCTAGATCACTATTGCAATTTTCTGCTTCACTTACCCTAGCTGTTAGAGTATTTAGATTAGATTGGATTACACTGATAGCATTTTTAACCTCTGCCAAGTCTGGTCTCACTTCTGCCCTTAGAGATTCTATGTTATCACTAATGGTCTTTTCCAACTTAGCCATTTCTTGGATGATTGCTACACTGAATTCCATTTCCATCATATTGTTTATGTCCATATCCTGTAGTTCTATGGCAGACGTTGAAGTCTCTGAATTTTTCTTCTCTTGAGTGTTCCTCCTCTGAGTCATTTTGGTGAAGGGTGGTTGAAGTGATGTATAGCTCAATATATCAACCATGATCCAGGCAAGTTGCCCATTGGAAGGTTTCAGAGCAATCAGAAGTCACCACCAAAAGAAAGAAGGAAAAAAGAGAGAGAACAACAACAACAAAAAACAAAACACAAAAAAAGAAAGAAAGAAAGAAAGAAAGAAAGAAAGAAAGAAAGAAAGAAAGAAAGAACAGCCAAAATGGGCCCCAGAGGCAGGATTTATATGGCCCAAAACCAAAAAAGAATAAGGCAATAGACTGTCAAAAGTAAAAGAAATGGGAGAAAAAGCAAAACCCAGCCCAAACGACCCCCCAGGAATGTGATTTATTTAGTACAAAGGCAAAAACAAATACACAGAAACACTGACAGAAGAATAAGATGGGGAGGTGATTACAAACCCTTGATGTGGGTGAGGAAAATATTTCAATTCCTCCTGAGTGTATCTTGTTATTTTTGTTAGAGGATTCAACTTTGTAGAGATATGGGGATTTTGAAACTGTCCTTAAATATAAGGACAGTATTGAATAGGAAAGAAGGATAACCTTGAAACTTACATCTATATGTATATTAAAAAAAACAAGCATGCAAACAAGAAAGAAACACAGGTATATGTATGAAAAAAGTTCAAGTTAAAAAGTTATTATGGAGATTTATATTAAACAGGAAGTTGTATTGTAAGTAAATTAAAAAAGATAAGAATTGTGGGAATGAATTTAAAACTTAAAAAATGAAAAAATGAAAAGAAATTAAAAAAGAATGAAATGAAAAACTGTATAAATTATACAGGTTTGGGGCAGTACAGTGAGGTTAATATATTGTTTCTTTTTCCTCAGGTGTTGGTGTTTTACAGTTTTATGGAAACCCTTTTGTTGTCATCCTATTGTTCTTTTGGCTTGCCTTCTGGGGGAGGGGGCTGCTGTGCTGTTTTTCAGTCAGTCTTGTTTGGGTTGAGTCATCCTGCCTCCTATGGAGGGGCTGAGCTCTATGGAAACTGGTTTTTCAGGCTTTTGTTCTCTGGAGGTTTTTGTTCTTTGATGGTTTTTTGAGGCTTTTCAGAGTGTCAGAGCAAAGTAATCTGTCTGCACTCAGATCTCCTTCTCAGAGAGAAGCCTCAGTCTTCTCCCCTCTGGATTGTCCAGAACACACAGACTCCCCTTCTGCAAACTTCCCTGCACACTGCCAACCCTCCCAAGTGGCATGCACAGCCAGTCACCACCACAATGGTCATCCGAGTCTTCCGTTTGTCTCTGGACCCCAGTGCCACAGAAATCATGAGCAATATCGGTTTGGGCGAGCCTGCCAATGCCAGGACCACAGTCTGGAGCTCACACTCAGGCTGGGTGCCCTTGGACTCTGCGGTCCCACAGGTCACGTGGAAGGCCACAGGCCGAGGCACTTCTCATGTGGCTGGGACATGCCCAGCTGGAGCGGTGGTGTTAGCAGTGGAAAGCCACAGACTCAGGGGTCCCCATCGGGCTCACTAAGGCATGGGTGAGCACCGTTAGCTAACACTTCTATTGTGGCACATAATTACCATTTCTTCTAGTGGTAAGAACAATTATGATCTAGTCTCTTAACAAGTTATATATTTATAATACAGATTTGTTGTCTGTGAACCATGTACTCTGTATTAGATTTCTAGGGTTTATTTACCTATTAGTTGCAAGTATGTACCTTTAAATGACTTCTCTCCCATTCGGGTAACCATGATTCAACTCTAGACGTCTTAGTTCTTTTTTCCACTTTTTAAAGTTTCCACATACAAATGATATCAGACAGTATTTGCCTTTCTCTTTCTGACTTACCTCACTTTGAATAATACCCTCAGGGTGCATCCATGTTGTTGCAGATGGAAGGATTTCCTTTTTCCTTATGGCTAAATAATATTCCAGTTCACGTGCTCCTACACTGGTGTGTGTATGATACATCTTCTTTATGCATTCTTCTGTTGATGGACACTTAGGATGACACTTTTATTACAAATTATGCAGGCTTTCAATAAAACCAAATTGAATCACTAATTCAAACAATTAACATTCAATTTTTAGTGTAAACTTTAATCTCTGCATATGGACAGTGATGGTTAAACTGCACAGGGACTAGAGAGCTGAGATAACCTCACTTTCCTCAATTCCGAGTTTCACAGGGTTAAGTTCAATGTGTTGTGTAGCCTGAGATTGCATCTGAAGGTGGAAGCATTTGCTTCCAAGCTCATCACATTGTTAGCTGACTACAGTTTCTTGTGGCTGTAGAGCTGAGATTCCTGTTTCCTTTCTGGCTCTTAGCTAGGATCTTCTCTCAGCTCTCCTTGTCATGTTGCTCTCCAGCTTCATACCAGTGATAACACATTGAGTTTTTCTCATGATTCAAATTATTCTGACTTTTCCTTCTGTTGTGTCTCTTGTCTTCAACCAGAGAAAGTGCTCTGTCTTTAAGGGTCAATGTGATTAGACTGGGCCCACCTGAATAATCTGGGGTAATCCTTCTATTTTAAATTCTGCAACTTTAATGACATCTGCAGTCTCTTTTACTATGTAACAACATAGTCCTAAGATCTAAGAATTATGTTATGGACATTTAAAGAAGTCATTGCTTTTCAGAAGTGATGGAAATTGAAACAAATTAATGAATTTGGGGTGAAGCTGTAAAGCGTAAATGCCTTGCTAGGAAGTCTGTAAATAACTCTCCAGACTAGGCAGTAGCCTGCACCATTTTGATCTTTCAGAAAAATTACTTGGCATGCTACTTAGAGGTTCCACTGGGGAAAAACTAGAGGCAGGGGCCCAGGTAGAAAATTATTGCACAATTTGCCGGGGACCAGCCTCAGCAGAGATGTGGGTCCCGAACTGCAGGATGTCTGGCAGGCAAAATAATGACACGGACACAGAGATCTGATGCAAGCTGAAAGACCAGAGGTCAGTCAGGAGAGATCTATGAATCAGGCTCAGGCTCTGGCTCTCTAGCTTTGTCTCTCTGGCCTCTTGGCTCCCTGGCTCTCTGGGCTCTGGACTCTGGGCTCTGGCCTCTGGGCTTTAGCCTCTCTCGCTTTGCAGGCTCTCTGGCTCTGCTTCTGTCTCTCTGGCTCTCCTTTTTCTCTGTTTCTGTCTCTCTTGCTCTCTCTGCTTCTCTCTCTCTGTTTCTCTGGTTCTAGCTTCACAGGCTCTCTGCCTTTGCCTCTGCCTTTTTCTCTGCCTTTGTCTCTCTTGATTGTCAAGGGTCCCAGTCTTTTATTATTCCAAAGTGAGGAAGTTTGAGGATGCAGTTAGGTTAAAGTTTAACAAAGTGATTCACAGCAGGCAGAGTCAAGCATTCTAAGAAACCGGTCTTTACCATTAAAAGGGAAGTTTGTGAATAGACTCAGTTTGATAGTTGAGCAGGAAGAACAAAAGGCAAGTAAAGATGGTGTTGATGACCACAACATTAGCATAACTCCAGATTCTTGGCGGCCCAGAGGGTCTTTCATTCACTTTCACGGGTACCTCCAACAAAGTTTCTGGTGGCTTGGACATGGCGGGAGGGGCAGATCACACACCGTCCCTGACAATAATTCAGGTAAGAAATGTAGACAACTTGGATCACCTCATGTGATGGGCATGGGCCTCACTTTTTTTGTTTTTGTTTTTGTTTTTTACCTGGTACATTTCTCACCCAGAACTCCTACTCAAGTTTCAGATCTTAATCAGTGTCCTTTCCTCAAAGAACACTTGCAGGTAATCCTTCCCCTAATCTACAATAACATTCTCCATTCTTTGTATTAGGGCATTTTATTGTCTATCTCCCCCCCCCCTAGATTTCTTTATCTTCCCTGATTCTCTTTCAAGTATGTGAAAACAGATATTGGTGCTATCTGTTTCACTTTTGTATAACTGGCCCTCAACAATGTATTGAATGAAAATAACTAAGTGATTTAGGTTCCAGTTTGGGCTTTTCCATAGGGAGTTAAGTTATGAACTGAAGTAGAAAATATATTTCTGTTATGCTTCATTCCCTTCCTAATGTATAACATTGATGCCTTAATTCCATTGCCTAAACACTTCCAAACTTTGCACAAAGTTTAAAACCAACTGAGAATGGCATGCTCCAAGTGATGATTTTAACCTCTGTGACACACATTTTTTTCATTTACCTTATTTTATTCCAGTTGCCTTGCAATATGGTATGTGTATGTGTGTGTTTGTGTGTGCATGCACGTGTGTGTGCATGCACGTGTGTGTGTGTGTGTGTGTGTAGGGCCATTGTGCATGTCCATATGAAATGAGGATTGGTACACATTAATGAAGTGTTTAGCAATAACACTCAACATTTTTAATATTCTTCTAAGGATAAGATCTGATGTAAAAGGATTACTTCATGATGGGAAGATTGATTTTTGTAGCCCCATCAATGCTTAATTTAGTAATTGTTGTTCAGGTAGCATTTTTGGGCTGACACAACACAAAGAAGGATCCCACTTTGTCATAAGATATGGACCTGACCAACTGACAAAGAGGGTGACAAATAAAAAGTATATTGATTTCCTTTAACAAGTTTAAGACTTTACCATCATCACTTCTAAGTCATTTCAGTAGGTTTGTTTTCCTAGCACAGGTTCCCTATAACTCTTCAGTTTGTCACCTTTTTAGTACAGTTTTGCTTTACTTTTTATTTTTTTTATTTTTTAACTGTGTAAGCAACTGTATAATCTAATATAAGTGTTTTATGAACTAGTATTGTCAGTTATTAATGTTTTATAGAAATAAACACTGGGTGACATACTTATTGAAAGTTTAAAATGTGCTGAACAGAACTCTGTTCTAATAAACATTTCAGAAGTTGAATAGATTGAATTCCAAAGGACAAATGCTTTTTAAACAAAATTATTCACTTCATTTCCCATGTTTGAAATGATTATTTTAAAGCTTTCATTCAAACTAAAAAGGATTTCCTTTGTCTTAATTGTTAATATGGTTAATTGCAGTGTAATATCTACTGGTTTGAACAATAATACTACACAGTAATGAGGTTTATGCTAATTTTTATCTTCAGACATCAATATTCCAGATAAAAGCATATAAAAACTTGCCTTTTTCTTTAGCTTAAAGTCATATTAATATTTATTTGTTTTGCTTACTATGCATAATAACTAATATATGAGGACATTATAATCAGGTTTTAAAATTACCTTCATTGAAGCCTAGTTATTTTATGAGCAGCATGGGGACAAAAATAAGGCAGTAATTTTTTAATAAGATCAGTGGTTTTCTTTCTGGTAAATAGAAGGTACTTAGAATAAATGCTAAAATGGACTATTTGTCTCTTTTAAAATGTATACATTTTGGGTGGAGTTTGTGATAGTCTCAGAAAAGCATGAAGGTATAGGAAGATAGCACATGTCGTCCTGGAGTTTGAGCAGCTATAAAAGGAATGAGACACACTGATTATAGGATTTCCCTGCATTTATTTTATGTTGAAAAATGGTAGTAAACCCTTCAAGAAATTAGCTTGAAATTTTAACATAAATAAGTAAAATACAATAAAATAGATGTCTCTGAGACTTGATGAGATGGTATTCAATGAAAAATTGCAATTGAAAATAAAAATCTGTTCAAAAATCAATTTAACAGGAGAAAGATCATCAGATGTTGCAAAGATACACAGTGGGAAAAGATCCATTTATCTCGATGCAGAAGCATGGTAAGGAGAGATACCAAAATAATGGTGGGAATCTCATATGACCTATTTGATCAAATAGAGGACATGGATAATGTTTTTTTCTTTTTTTATTGTTACTTAATTTTTCCCCAATGTTCCAAGATTCATTCCCCATTCCCCATACCCAGTGCTGCAAGCAATAGGTGCCCTCAGTACCCACCACCAGGCTCTCCCATCCCCCCACCTCCCTCCCTCCAAGTCCCTCAGTTTGTTTCTGTGTCCAAAGTCTCTGTTGTTTCATTTCTCTCCCTGGATTACCCTACTTCCCATTTACTTTCCTTCTCCTACTGTCCTCTAGGTTACCTCTTATGCACCACAAGTAAGTGAAACCATGTGATACTTGACTTTCTCTACTTGGCTTATTTCACTCACCATGATCTCTTCCAGTCCAGTCCATATTGCTAAAAAAGTTGGATATTCAATGGATGATGGTTTTTAATGGTTATCACACAACTGGAATGATGGTAAAAGAATCTTAACATGAATCTCAATTTCAAGAAGGATGCCTAAAGTTTTACTGTTCTGAAAGCAAAGCATATGATGAACTCTCGAGTTGCTTAGCAGTTTTACCTGATAGCACTTGAAGAAGTAATAAATGGAAGGTTCTCTGGAATCAACATTGTCAAGGACATGTGTCACATGTATTTTAATTTTGGTGAAACCTATAGATAGAATGGTCTGTGATTACCGTGTAGACTAATTGCTAAAATATAGATATAGATAGTATTGTAAAGGTGAGTTTTTAGTCATAACTTTACTGAATAATTGAACCCAAAATCTTTGTTGGTGAATCATTGTTGACCCAAGGAAAGGTCTCTAGTGCCTTGCCATAAAACTCTGTGTTTGTTTCTGTCCCTTTCAATATATTGAGCCATTATCTGAAAGAAGACATGCTGGTTTTGTTTGTAGAATGTGCTGATGCCTCAATTAGGAGATGGATAACAGGTAAGATGAATCAAAGACTCAAAGATCTCAAGTCAAATTTAGAAGAATGCCTCTTAAGTAATGAGATGAAATTTAACAGGGTGTAATTATGAAGTTCTTTATATTGATATAAAAATAGAAATATTTGGGGCACCTGGGTGGCTCAGTCATTAAATATCTGCCTTCAGCTCATGATCCCAGAATACTGAGATTAAGCCCCACATTGGGCTCACTGCTCTGCAGGAAGCCTGCTTCTCCCTCTCTCACTCCCTCTACTTGTGTTCCTCTCTAGCTATGTTTCTCTCTGTTAAATAAATAAATGAAATCTTAAAAAATATTATTTTTTAAAAACAATTTAAAAAAATTTATTTTTACAGTTGTATCCCATCCTTTCATTGTATTTAACTTTATCTTTGTATATGCATAAGTTTTTCTTTCTTTAAAATTTTGGGATACAGTTTCTTCTAACAGACTAAAATACACCCCAAATCCAGTGTATGGCTCTGTTTTATTCAACAGCCTGATGATATATTTTGTCTTTTTAAATTTTTCTATTTTATTTTAGTTTCAGGTCTTTTCTGATTTGTTTAGTGTGTATTTCTCTGAAATCTTTAAAATTTTGGGATGTAGTCTCTTCGAACAGACCAAAATATACCCGAAATCTAGTTTATGGCTCTGTTCTAGTCACCTGCCTGATCACATTCTCTCCCATACCCTTTTTAAAAAAAATTTCAACTAACTTCTTATCTTATCAATTCCTTTTTTAGGTTGCCTGGGTGGCTCAGTCATTAAGTGTCTGCCTTTGACTTAGGTCATGATCCCAGAGTCCTGGGGTCAATCCCTGTATTGCTTTCCCTGATCAATGGGAAGCCTGCTTCTCCATCTCTCACTCCACCTGCTTGTGTTCTCTCTCCAGCTGTGTTTCTCTCTGTCAAATAAATAAACAAAATCTGTAAAAAAATAGAAATATTTGTAGAATTTCTCCTGCACAATGGATAACAGGAAATGACTTAGTATCATAGCATTATTACAAAGAATAGAGGGAAAGAGTTAAGATAGCAGAGGAGTAGTTTGGTCCTTCAAATTCAGCTATATAGTTATCAAATCATTCTGAAAACCTGAGAAATCAGAGATCTGAGAAAGGAGATGCTTCAATTCTACAAGTAGAAAAGCAACCACTTTTTGGAAGGTAGGAGGAACAGAGGCTTGAATACAGGATGATATATCTGAGGATACAGCAGAGGAGAAGAAGCCTGCTTAGGGAAACTACCACAAAGTATTATAAGCAATGGAGTACAAAATCTGAACTTTTAGAGGTCCTCTACAGTGGAGTATATCCCTGGTTTAAAGGTGATCAAGGGGCAACATAGGGCAGAATCCCAGGTGGGACAGCCTTGCCTCAGGATCCCTGCAGTAGCAAGAAGAATGGGTAGAGTATGAATGTGCATTTTCCAGGCACAGGAACAGGGAAGCTGGCTGAAAGAAGCAAGTCTATGTTCTGGCTTTCTGCTTTATATTGTCATAAACTGCAAATTGCTTCACAGTCATGTGATTACTTTCCTTGGAGGGATCTAGGAAAAGGCAGAATGTAGCCAGACCTCTCTCCCTCCCTCAGGAGGAACATCAAGGGTTAGTTCTGAAACTTAGTCATTAACCTGAGATAAAAACACTTCATCACAGGCTGGGTGAACACAGAGCTCTGACAGAAACCAGAGACACAAGAATGATTGGTAGCTTTTATGTGAAGGCTCACTGGAGGGGGCATGAATTTCAACACCTGGGTTAGAGAGAGGGGTGCCACCATATCATCCCACACATTGGGGAGCAAAAAAGCACCAGATGGTGGAATCCAGAGCTACTTACACTGAGCACTGCCTCTGTGCATGGGAGGTGCATTTACAAGAGGGCAAGTTCACCTGAGAATCAGTGAAACAGACACCTCCCCCAGAATACCAGTATGAACAACTGGCTCTCAGCAAGTTTACTCATCAGAAAGGGCTGAAAAGTTTCAGCTCCTGGGGAAAACACTATGTAGCATTCTTTTTTTTTTTTGGTAGTCTTTCAATATTATTTTTTCAATTATTTTCTAATTTTCTAATTCTTTTTTATTCTTTTAAAATTTTTATTTTTATGTATACATTTTACACATATATATGTATGAAAGTTTTTTTTTCCCTTTCTTATATTGGGATCTAGTTTCTTTTAACAAACAGACCAAAAAACACCCAGGATTTAGTTTTTTTGTTTTATTTTTATTTTGTTTGATTTATTTCCTATTGTTATTATTGTTGTTATTGTTTTTTTAAAGATTTTATTTATTTATTTGACAGATAGATCACAAATAGGCAGAGATGCAGGCAGAGAATGAGGGGGAATCAGGCTCCCCACTGAGCAGAGAGCCCAATGTGGACATGATTCCAAGACCCTGAGATCATGACCTGAGCCGAAGGCAGAGGCTTAACCCTCTGAGCCACCCAGGTGCCCTGTTATTGTTGTTTTTTCTCTTTCTTTCTTTTTTTATTTTCTGGACAAAATGACAAGATGGAGAAATTCCCCCCAAAAGAAAGAACAGAATGTGGTACTGCCAGGATTTAATTAATAAGGATATAAGTAAGATGCCTGAACCAGAATTTAAAATAGCAAATATAAAGATTGTAGCTAGGCTTGAAACAAGCATAGAAAACACTAGAGAATCCCTTACTGTGGAAATAAAAGAACCAAAATCTAGTCAGACCAAAATTAAAAATGCTACTACTGAGATGCAGTACTAAATGGAGGTTATACAAATAAGGATGAATGAAGCAGAAGAGAGAATCAGTGATATAGAAGATAAATGATGAAAAATAAGGAAGCTCAAAGAAGAGAGAAAGAAAATTATCACATCATGAAAGGAGACTTAGAGAAATCAGCAATTCTATAAAACCAAACAATATCTGAATAACAGGGTTTCCAGAAGATGAGGAGTGGGAGAAAGGGGCAGAAGATTTATTTGAGCAAGTTATGCCTATGAACTTCTATAATCTGCGGTAAGAAACAGGCATTCAAGTAAAGGAAGCACAGAAGGCCCCTCTCAAAATCAATAAAAATAGGTCAGCACCTCAACATATTATAGTGAAGCTTGCGAATTTTGAAGATATAGAGAAAATCCTGAAAGGAGCTTGGGACAAGAGGTCCTCAATCTACAAAAGCAGACACATAAATCTGTCAGCAGACATGTCCACAGAGACCTGGTAGGCCAAAAAAGACTGGCATGATATATTCAATATGCAAAATGGGAAAAATATGCTGCCAAGAATACTTTATCCAACAAAGCTGTCATTCAGAATAGAAGAAGAGACAGAGTTTCCAGGTCAAACAAACTCTAAAGGAATTCATAAACACAAAGACTGACCTTCAAGAAATATTAAAGGGAATCCTTTGAAGGAGAGAGAGCCCAAAAGTAACAAAAACCAAAAAGGAAAAGAGACAATCTATAGAAACAGTGACTTTACAAGTAATACAATGGCATTAAATTAATATCTTTCATTAATTACTCTGAATGTAAACAGGCTAAATGTTCCAATAAAAATAGTATCAGAATGGACAAAAACAACAACAGCAAAACCCAAAAAACAAGACCCATCAATATGCTGTTTACAAGAAACTCATTTTAGACCCAAAGCCACCTCTAGATTGAAAATGAAGGAGTGGAGAACCATTTAGCATGCTAATAAACATCAAAATAAAGCTGGAGTAGCCCTTCTTATACCATACAAACTAGATTTTAAATGAAAGACTGTAATAAAGGAGGAAGACATACATTTGTCATACTTAAATTCTCTTTCCAAAAATATATCTAAAAATTGTAAATATTGGAGCGCCTGGGTGGCTCAGTTGGTTAAGCAACTGCCTTCGGCTCAGATCATGATGCCAGAGACCCAGGATCGAGTCCCACATCAGGTCCCCTGCTTGGTAGGAAGCCCACTTCTCCCTCTCTCACTCCCCCTGCTTGTGTTCCCCCTCTGGCTGTGTTTCTCTCTGTCAAATAAATAAAATCTTAAAAAAAATTGAAAATATTTATGCCCTTAACTTGGGAACAGCCATTTATATAAACCAATAAATAAGAAAATTAAGGAAACTCATTGATAATGATATAATAATAGTAGGGAACTTTAATATCTCACTCACAGCAATGGGGACAGGTCACCTAAGCAGAAGACCAACAAGGAAACAGGACTTTGAATGACACACAAGACCAGATAGACTTCACAGACATATTCAGAGTATTTCATCCTAAAGCACAGAATGCATGTTCTTGAGTGTACAGTGGAACATTCCCCAGAATAGATCACATACTGGGTTACAAATCAGGTCTCAACTGGTACAAAAAGATTGAGATCATATCATGTTTATTTTCAGACCATAGTGCCATAAAACAAGAAATTAAAACAAGAAAAAAAAATTGGAAGGACCACAAAAAGATGGAGGTTAAAGAACATCTTACTGAAGAATGAATGGGTTAACCAGGAAATTGAAGAAGAATTAAAAAAAAAATACATGGAAGCAAACAAAAATAAAATCACCACAGTTCAAAGCCTTTGGGATGAATCAAAGGCAGTCCTAAGAGGGAAGTATGTAGCAATACTTGCCTTTCTCAAAAAACAAGAAAAGTCTCAAATACACAACCTAAACTTAAACCTGAAGAAGCTGGAAAAATATCAGCAAATAAAGCTTAAATCCAACAGAAGAGAAATAATAAAGATCAGAGCAGAAATCAATGATACAGAAATTAAAAAAAATAGTTGAACAGATCAATGAAACTAGGAACTTGTTCTTTGAAAGAATTTGTAAGATTCATAAACCCCTATCCAGACTTATCAAAAAGAAAAGAGAAAGTACCCAAATAAATAACATCATGAATGAAAGAGGAGAGATCACAACCAATACCAAGGAAATACAGTTATAAGTGAATATTATGAACAATTAAACGGCAAGAAATAGGACAATCTGAAGAAACAGATGAATTCCTAGAAATAAATAAACTATTAAAACTGAAACAGGAATAAATAGAAAATTTGAACAGACCCATAGCCAACAAAGAAACTGAAGCAGTAATCAGAAATCTCCCAGGGCACCTGGGTGACTCAGTGGGTTAAAGCTTGCTTCTCTGCCTATTTGTGATATCTCTCTCTGTCAAATAAATAAATGAAATCTTAAAAAAAAATCTCCCAACGAGTAGGAGTCCAGGGACACATGGCTTCCCAGTGGAATTCTACCAAAAGATTGTTTGCCTTTTATTTTATTTCCAACTCTACAGGGGTGAATAATTTGGTACAGCTGCTATAAAATCAATGACAATCTTGAGTTCCATTAAAAGAAGCACAGAGTATAGGATAAGGAGGTAAGACCATTTCTAAAGCACTCTGATAAATTTTGTGTACCCATTATTTTTGCTGATGAACTGCTCCTGTCAAGAGAAGGCCTGGCTAATATTATGTGACATGAGAAATGATTGAAGAAAATAAGACTATTAATTCTAGAAAAGAAGAAAACTAAAAAGGATACAAAACTAGCCTTTATTTTAAGAGCTGTCTTGTGGAAGAAGGATTAGACTTCCTCTGGAATTTTAGTACCTAGCTAGCACAATCTAGTATATAATAGATACTAAAAATAAAAGTCTTAAGGTAAGTATTCATTGAAAAATTATTTATTGAGCAACTCATTTGTGTCAGGTATTATTTTAAGTGCTAGACAAACAACATATACAAAATAGACATAGTCCATGCTCATACATATTTACATTCCAGTCAGAGGAGAGAGACAATAAGTGGAACAGATAATTATATGATATAATGCCAGCTAATAGAGTGCAGTGGTTATAAAAGGAAACTTTGGACCTAGACAATTGGACTTCAAATTCATACTTACTTACTGGCTCTGTGACCTTGTATAAATTAGTTGCTCTTACTGTGCTTCAGTTTTCTCACATGCAAAATAAGTATATTAATAGTTCCTACCTCAAAGAGTTCTGTGAGGGCTAAATGAGTCATTCCATGTAAAGTTCTGTGGCCAATGTCTGGTATATAGTGAGTATTCAATAAGTAATATCCATCATTATTATAGTAATAAGTGTTTTGAAGAAACATAAAGAATGCAAGAGTGACAGATGAAAGTAGAAAAATGAACATTATTCTGGAGAGGGATATGTAGAATGTATGCAGATTGTAATTGTGATGTGTTCTAGCTCTATACTTTTCTATATGCTCATTTTCCAATATCATCTCCTCTCCTTAGTTTGCCAGAATGATCTCAATCTTTTGAAACCAAGGTTAGAATGCATCTTACCTAGAAAACTGAATGGATCCTCTTTAATACTAGAGTTTTCTACCCCTTTATCTATGTTGTTTCTATTTTTTTATTACAATGTATTATATTCAAATGTTTGAGGAATTTTAAGGCATAATCGTTAACTTCTCAGGTTTTGGAGTCAGATAGAAATGAGTTTGAAGTACCAATCTATCACTTACTGGTTATTTTCCCCTGCATGTCACTAAAAATCACCAATCTTTGGTTTCCTCATTTGTAAATTGGGGATAATTTTACATACTCTGTAAGGGATTTTTAAGAATTAAACAAGAAAATGTTTGCCTCAAGCAATAAAAGCTTTCAATACCAACGCTGCCACTAAATTATGGAATTTGGATAAGCCATTTAACTTCTCAGAGCTTCATTTTCCTAATCCACAAATAAGGGCAGTAGGACTTTTTTAATGGAGTTACTATGAGAATTAGAAATATAAAGTTCCTGGAATATAGTAGGCATTCAAAATATGTGCCCAGTTGAATTAGGTTAGCAATTGGAGCTTTTAAATGGTGAAGTGTATTGCCTTCTGAGGCCATAAGCTCCTTGTCACTAGAAGTGTTTACAGTAGATGGCAGTATACTGGAGACATTGTAGAGGGAATTCCTGCAGTGCATAGAGGATGGGTGAGGTCAGGGCTTCCCAAACTTAGATTCATGGACCAGCTACCCCATCACCATCAAGTCTAATTCAATAGGTCTGGGATGAAAACCACCATTCTAGGTGACCACTATATTGTTTCCAACTCAAAGGCTAATTATTCTGTGAATCAGAGTTCCATTCATAAGTCATGTGCTTAGTTAATTCCATCAAATGAGCTTCCCTCTACATCCTCCCTACTCAGGCTTCCACTATTCATACCCACACAGATTATTAAATGGTTTCTTAACTAAAATAAGTCCAAGAAAAATGATTTTAATTTATCTTATTTACTCTTCTGTCAAGGTAAAGTAGAATCAAGCTATTAAGAGACATCCAAGAATTATTTCTTAGTGTGTCATAGAATTAGTTGGCATTAATTTTTTTTCACATTATTAAATATGATTTTTACTTAATGTTATGTTGTCATTATCAAAGTATTTAGGCATCTTCTCAGATCTGAAGTTTTAAAATTACAGCATGGCAAAATAAACCATGACACAGCAAATTCAGAAAGAAGAGGACATCTACCACATGACCTTGGAAAAAAACCTTTTCCTGCTAAATGTTAACTTCCCCATCTGCAGAATGGGAAGAGGAAATACAAATAGCATTACTTATAAACCATTTTAATGAGTGTTATCATCTACTTTGGTTTTCATTAATTTTAGTATTCTACATTTTTTTGTACTGAATGGTATTTGGCATTTGTGTTTATTTATTATTTTTAAAGATTTGATTTTTTTTCACCTTTGAAAGGTTTTTATAGCAAAGTATGGGAAGTTTAATCCATAGTAGAAATATACTTGTGCTTGGTACTCAAGGTATAAAGGACATATGAAGGAAATATACATAGGGAATCTGAAAAAAAAAAAGATGAAAGTCAAACAAGATGGAATTATTTTGAGAAAAGAAAGCTTCTGTCCAACAATATGGACTTCTCATTGAAAATATTAAGGGAAAACCTGAAGTTCTGAACTCTTCTATTTGGCAAAGTGTTTTTAGAAATTCTTACTTCCAGTTTTGTGTTTGGTATTAGGGCTCCTTACAGCTTCTTTCCCTGTCCTTTTAACATGGACATGCTTGTACTTATTATGATAATGCATATCTTTTCAGGGCCTTAAAGAGTCTATTTTGAAGGACTTTGAATCATAATTATGAAAAGTATTTGCTTATATTCTCTTTTTAGGTCTTTTTGAAGAACTATCTGCAGGTCAAGAAATACTTGGGTTTCATGAGGTACCTGGCTGGTTCAGTCAGTTGAGGATGTGACTCTTGCTTCCAGGGTTGTTAAGTTTGAGCTGCACATTGGGTATAGAGATTACTTAAAAATCTTTAAAAATTAAAAAAGAAAACACTTGGGTTACAAACGAAAGGCACTATAAGCATACTGAATTTTATTATAACTGACAAATCTTGTTAGGCTTTTATAAAAATTTCAACTCTTGTTTCTTTACACTTTAATTTTTAGTATTTTTTTGTCCTAAGGTAAAGAAACTCTTGGTTATAATTGACAAGTCCCCTTGTATTCTCGATTTTTTTCTGTATTTATTTGCAGAAGTAGATAAAATTTAACAAGGTTGAGAGAGATAATGTTTTGCTATAAGTAACTGATTCTGCATAATTTCCCATTAAGCTAAAAATTGGAAGAGTAATCAGAATTTTTCCACACTGTGAAGGAAGTTTTTAATTTTGACTAAATGTCAGATTGTTAAAGGTAACAAAGATAGAATATCTGCAGAAGTACTTGCAAAAGAGTTATGATTCTATTCTAATTATGCCAATTTATTTTTAAATGAAAGTATTCTCCTGCAATTATTTTACAAATCTTTTTAAAACTCTCCTCTTCTCCACAGTTAGTATCCCACTGGTACCTAGTGTAGGCAGTTGCCAGAATTATCTTTATATTCAGTCAATAAGAGTTCAAAATTTTGAAAGTGACCACATAAAGGATGAGAACACCTACTTCCCTTGAGGAGTTATGCTAATTGTGTGATTTCAAAGTTGTTTGACCAATATAAATTTGTGAAAGAAAACTCCATTCATAAAATTCTTTTAATGTCTGACATCCTTCTAAATTTCTCATTGTGTTGCCGCCGGGGGCCAGCCTTGGTAGAGATAGTGGGTCCCAACACGGACACGGAAATCTGATGCAAGCTGACAGACCCGAGGTCAGTCAGGAGAGACCTATGAAGCAGGCTCTGCCTCAGGCTCTGGCTTTTTTAGCAATGGCTCTCTAGCTCTAGCTCTCTAGCTCTGGCTTTGGCCTTCTTGCTCTACTTGTCTCTCTACTATATGCTTTTCTTTCTGCTGCTTTCTTGCTTCTTTGCTTCTGTCTCTCTGCAGGCTCTATTGCTCTCTCCTCTCAGGCTCTCTTGCTGTTTCTTGCTGCCTCTTCGCAGGTTCTCTGCCTTTGTCTCTCAGTCTCTCTTGACTGACTGGGGTCCCAGTCTTTTATTATTCCCAATGAGGAAGTTGGGTGGTGCAGTTAAATCTTTAACTGCTTTTGCACCCACCCTAGAGACAGGATTAGTATTGTTACTGCAGGGTACAGAGTGATTGCTTAAACTCACAGAAGTTGAGACCATTGAGGCACAGGGATCAAGAAATACAGATAAGAGATACAGAGATATGATTACCGGGAGGAAACTAATCATCTTGAATAAGCACACAAAGGACATATTGCCCTGACCCACAGGGTACATGGCTTTCCGGATTCTAGGCAGGGAAAGCCCAGAGGGGCTTTCATTCACATTCACAGGTACCTCCACCAAAGTTTTCTGGTGGCTTGGGCATGGTGGGAGGGGCGGATCAAGCACCGTCCCCGACATCATTGCCACTATATTTTGACTGCCTAAACTTTATACTGTTATTTTTTGAGTTAATAAGTTGAAGTCTATTTTTTAGATAGGCATACTGAGCTGAAATATTCACCATGCCACTCAGTGTCTTCTTTTCTAAGAATAAAATCTATTTATTTGCTTATTCATTTAAGTATTTCTGAAACTTACATGACTTATGGCTATTTAAGCTACTCTAGGGTAACTGTTTTGCCTCCAGAAATAAATGTTGCCTTGAGTCAATATAATACTCTTTGGTTAGTCTCTTGCTCAGTGTTCTTAGGAACTACTTGGATACTACAATCCATATCCATATTTGTCCTCTTAGCCATAAAATAATCAGAACACTTTAGTTAAATGTTTTGCTAATATCAACATACTTAATATGTGAACAATGTGTGTTCCTGACAATTCTAATTCCAGAGAAACCTTTTTCTCCTTTGCTTCTTTAAGTGCCTATGAGGTCAATTGTTCAGCAAGTTAAAAACTTACCATTTGCTTTGCTTTCAGAACACTGAAGCTTCAGTCATATTTCTTGAAATTTTAGTCTCTCTTAAGTTTTTTTTTCCCAATGTGCCAGTTGTGTGATAACTATTAGAAAGTATCATCTATATCCTTCCTGTTTCCGAACAGGTTGTATGGGAATCCCACTTTTAGTTGTTTTGTTGTTTCTCCTCACCATGCTTCTGCTTCTAAATTCATGGATTTTTTTTTCCATTCTGTACTTTTGCAACATCTTATGCTCTTTGTCCTGTTAAATCTATTTTTAACAGATTATTATTTTTAATTACATTTTTTCTCTGAGTATCATACCATCAAGCCCCAGTGACACTCATTCAAATCTATTTAACCCTTTTGTGTGAGAATTTTTAGATGTTTTCATTTGTCACCCATACTCTCACCATTGGCATAGGACAGCTGAGGCTAAAACTATGGCTCCCGAATATCATCCCTATTATTTTCTCATGATAATTACTGAGATCCTCTTCCAAGTGCTTGTCTTGCTTTGTCCTATGCATAAAGAATAGGGCATCAGATTTAGGCATTTTCTCTCTTTTTTTATAGTTTCAGTTTAAAGCTTTTTAAATAAGATTGGAAAAACTCCTTTCAAACAATTTCCCCAGGTTTTCCTAAAATGAACTTTTCCCTTACATGGTCAAGAAAATAATATTCCGTTCACTGACACTTCTATTTTTAACTCCATACTGTCTATGAGTTTTCATTCTCCTTAATTGCCTGTGGCATGGGGAGGTATTTCTTAAGCCCTTTGTCTCCGTTAGAGAGATGATATCATACTTAAAACACTAGTAATTGCTGAGCTCCATGGTCAGGAATACGAACTTAAAACACACTCTAGGGGCACCTGGGTGGCTCAGTTAGTTAAGTGACTGCCTTCGGCTCAGGTCATGATCCCAGAGACCCGGGATCGAGCCCCACATCGGGCTTCCTGCTAGGCGGGAAGCCTGCTTCTCCCTCTCTCACTCCCCCTGCTTGTGTTCCCTCTCTGGCTGTGTTTCTCTCTGTCAGATAAATAAAATCTTAAAAAAGAAAAAACTCACTCTATAAGTCAATGAAATACCATTTCCCTCAGCATTATTACCTTCTGGACTTCAAGTTGAACTACTCTCCTTTATGGTTTCCTTTGAAGATACCCTCCCTCGTGACAACTGTTTACATAAACTGGTGCAACAATTTTACATTTTATTAAGCCTACTTGACACCTAGGTCTTTGGCAATGAACACTACTTTTGGGATGAATGTTATATAACATTTCAACTTCATTCACATTATCCTTTTTTTTAAAAAAAAGATTTTATTTATTTATTTGAACGAGAGAGCAGGAGGAGGGGAAGAAGGAGAGGGAAAGACTTTGAAGCAAACTCTGTGCTCTGCATGGAGCCCAATAAGGGAGTCAGTCCCATGACACCAAGATAATGACCTGAGCTGAAACCAAGAGTCAGACCCTTAACTGACTGAGCCACCTAGGCTCCCCACATATTTTCTACCTTTAAAACTACTTGAATCCTTGACGGCAAGTTGCAAGTTTTAATATTCCACTGGATCTTGGAATTATGGAGTTAAATGAGATTTGTATAGCTCATTTAATCATCTCTTTTGCCTCCAAATAGATGGCAATAATTACAAAATATAGCATATTTATTGTATCTAATAATTTGATTGAGAGGGGATTTTGCCTGGGGCTAACTAAAATGATGCTAGAAGGGGGAAATGTTTGCCCTAAGTTGATTTATATCATTCATTTGTTCAATATTCAAAAAATATTTATTGAATATAATTATGTTTAGACGTATTGCAGTGAATGTAGAAGTATCATGATGAACAAGACAGATATGATCTTTGCTCTTATGGATAATGCAGTCTGTTAGGGTGACACACACCCATCAAACTCTTGTTATTTTATTTTTTGTTTTTTTTAAACTCTCATTATTTTAGATTAAGATAAGTGTTAGAAGACTTATACTAGGTAACAGTTGAGGTGGAATTAGAGAAAGAGCATCAGAAAATTATATTTTCATTTTCAATATTCTAAATACTGAGCTGACCAGATGTATGCACATTGGGAAACTGGATAGCAACAAATAGTGTCCAGGTACTCATGGATCATTAACAAGACTTCACATGATATTGATCCTTTAAAAGGTGAGCCCTATTCTTCAGGAATACCACTTATGCATTCTAACAAAAACAAGAGGTAAGCTATAGTGAATACTGTAGTTGTTTCATCTCCTCTCTAGGTTTTAAGTTACTTACAAGCAATACCACATCTATTCTTGCTCACATTTTGCAGTGTATTTCCTTTATACCACATAGGCACATAAATACATAATTGGTGGATTAAAATAAAAGAATACCAGATGACAGAAGAAGAGAATAAGGTTCATGAGGGTACTCTAAGCACAAGCAAACTGATCTGAAAATCACTGTGGAGTAGTATAGATCTTTGAGCTAACATCAGTTAGCTTTCTCTTGGGCTGGTGACAAGATAGGTAAATAGCACACTATTTTCATTAGAAGAGGTGTGCGTGTGTGTGTGTGCACATATATACTAAGAATATCTTTATTTTTTGGTAAAGCTGTCAGCTTGAAATTTTGCCAATCTTGACAACAGTTCTCACATAGCTGTATCTGCTTACTATCTGCAAGGTGTAAAGGGAGAAAAACCCATAAAGTTTGTTTTGAAACCTGAATGGAAGAGGTGATTATTATTGAGGTATCTTTTTTTAAGGAGTAAGAGGTTAAGCATGCTTATTGTGTCATAGAGCAAATAATTTTAGTTATACTGTTGCAAAATTATGTACAAACATCATTTATATTGGAAGCAACAGCAGCAACCCCTGTATTATCTCTCTCTTTTCTCCCTTCAAATTGGGATGTCCAAATCAGAGTTTGCACAAAGGAGAGGGAACCAGATAATTAAACAGGGTTTATTTGCTTTAAAGTTTGATGCAACTCTTCAGGAATTTGAGAATATCTTAGGGTAGCTACTGATATCTCACAGTGTTTAGAATTTAACAATGCACACAATCACACAAACACACACAGAAAATGGACTATGGAAAAACCCTTTTTGAAGTAGTTTTTTCCCACAATTTTGTTGAGAAATAATTGGCATACATCACTATATAAGTTTAAAGTATACAACATAATACTTTGATTTATATGTACTGTAAAACGATTACTACAAAAGGTTTAGTTACTATCCATCATCTCATACGGATACAACAAAAAGAAAAGAAAAGAAAATTATTTTTATAAGTCCTAGGATCTACTTAGTAACTTTCCTATATATCATACAGCAGTGTTAACTATGGTCATAATATTGTACATTATGTCCCTAGTACTTATTTATCTTATAATTGACAATTTTTACTTTCTGAACACCTTTTTCTAATTCTTCCTCCCCCCATCCTCCAAGTCTGTACACAGTCTGATCTCTTTTTCTATGAGTTTGGTATTGGTTTTATTGTTGGCATTGTTCTGTTTTGGCTTTAGATTCCACATATAATTGAGATTATACAGTATTTGTCTTTCTCTGACTTATTTCACTTAGCATAACACTTTCAAGGTCCATTCTTGTCACAAGTGGTAAGATTTTCTTTTTTTTTATGGCCATATGGTATTCCACTGTGTATACACAGACACACATACCACATCACATTTTCTTTATCCCTTCATCTATCGATGGACACTTAGGTAGTTTCCATATCTTAACTATTATAAACAATGCTGCTATCAACACAGGGGCATAGTTATCTTTTTGAGTTAGGATTTTATTTCTTCTGGATATTTTCCCAGAAATGGGGTTGCTGGGTCATACAATAGTTCTATTTTTAATTTTTAAAAGAAACTTCATACTGTTTTTCATAGTGGTTGCACCAGTTTACCATCCTACCAACAGTGCATAAATATTCCCTTTATCCACATCCATGCTAGCATTTGTTATCTCTTGACTCTTTAAAGATGGACATGAAGAAAATTTTAACATAAGTAGACAAACCTCTCTTTCATGTAGTCATGGTGTCCCATTCACTGCATCAACCAAGAGTATCATGATAAGGTTGAAGATCCTTTGTGACATTGGTCCTATTTTATCTCCTGTTGATATAAAGAAAAGTATTTCAAGGAACCAACTTGGGATTCTGAAGTTCACTTTACTTTCTGACTCAGAAGAAACCAATTCTCTAAAATGGATTTTAAATAGTTACCAGCTTTCCAATGCATTTGCTGAGATAGAGATTTCCAACTCTGCAATTTTATTTCCCACATACTGAAGAGATGTACTGAGCACCACAGCACTCCTGTATGGAGGTGTGTTTTGGGGGGGGGATGCTGCCAGGCTGCTGGGAGTGACTCCTAGTGCGGAGTGGACATAGTGATTGTTTTCATTGTGTGACACCACACCTCAGTTGAGGGAGAAGGAAAGAATGTTCTTTGGCCAATTATATTAAGAAATTATCTTCCAGTCTCCAATAGAGCTGACAGTGTGGGGGACACATCCAAAGGGAGTGACAGAAATAAGGAGTGTCCTTTTAGGGAGTGGTCATGAGTTTAAAAGAAACCAGTTAACTTTTTTTTTTTTAAGATTTCATTTAAGGGGTGTCTGGGTGGCTCAGTCAGTTAGGTGTCTGCCTTCGGCTTGGATGATGATCCCAGAGTTCTAGGATCAAGTCCTGTGTTGGTCTCCCTGCTCAGTGGCAGACTTGTTTCTCCCTCTCCCTCTACCATTCCCCCTGCTTGCGCTTTTTTCTGTCAAATAGGCTTTAAAAAATTTAAAAAATATTTTATTTGAGAGAGAGAGAGAGAGAGAGAGAGAGAGAGAGAGAGAGAGAGAGACAACAAAGAGATAGTGAACCAAAGACAGCTGCCAACTAAAGAAGCCAATCAGGTGCCTCCAAGTCAACATTTTTACATGATTTCTTGCAATATATTTGGGGCTGTGGATTCGGGAACACAGTGAATAGTTTAAATCAGATTCCTATGTCCTCAGACCTATAGATTTAGAAGGGGTGAAAAACTGGGGGTTATTTTCAGTGACAAAGAACTCTCCTTAACCAAACTTCAGACAGGCTCCTCTGAATCCTATTCCCAAGCAGGACTCCACTGTAACACTTGGGAGTCTGCCTCTGCGTTTGTCCAGTTTTAGCAAGAGTCTTGCTGGGCTGGGGTAGTGGGGAACTCCCACCCTCAAAAGTTGATCAAATTCCTCCACATGATATAGGTATTATATGTTTCATCTCATCTTCCTTGCAGTTGAAGAGTTTTTCAAACAAAGCTGGAAGGAAAAGCATTCCTTATGCTAAATGACTTTCTTTTATTCTTCTAAGCAACAATAAGAAATTCCAATCAGATGTATATGGAAAAAGGCCATCCAAGCCAGAACCTGCAATAGAAATGTGATTTATCTGCTTTTCAATGGATTTTACTCACTTTTGTGCTGATTCTCTTTGTGTCCCTGCTGGATTTTGAACTCTTCTACAAAAGCAATAACAGAAAGCCAAAGGACCCTTCTCAATTCATTATAAAATCAGGTATAGGAATGAGTTCTATGAGTGAATAATGTAGTTAAATGTCTATGCTAGGTGTTCCAACACAGATTTGAAACTTTTAATCATAAATCATATTCACAAGGTTCACCTCAGTCTATAGCATCCATATGGAGTTAGTAAAGTGCCACTGGACTTGTGGAAAAAAAAATTTCTTCCTGTGGAGGCTATCATAATGCATAGAGGTTATTCTGCCACCAACAGGAAAGCAAGCATGCTACAGGCATGTGAACCACCAAACTGGTGAACCTTCCGTGAGCTGGAACATCAGAAATGCACTGACTGCAGTGAAACAGCATTTCAAATTCTGTTTCTTTGCTATTACAAGAAATATAGCACAGAATTGGAAGAGTGGGACTACAGGAAATTTGAAAATGAGGCCAGATCATCACTAATATCTCCTCTCAGACTTAAAATTCTCTAAGTCAAGAGAACCTATACAATCAAAGACAGCTGGGTGCCTGGGTGGCTCAGAGGGTTAAGCCTCTGCCTTCAACTCAGGTCACTATCTCAGAGTCCTGGGATCAAGCCCCACATCGGGTTCTCTGCTCAGCAGGGAGTCTGATTCCCATTCTCTCCCTGCCTGCCTCTCTGCCTACCTATGATCTCTCTCTCTCTCTCTCTGTGTATCAAATAAATAAATACAATCAAAAAAAATCAAAGACAGCCTGGTGCCAAGTATGTGATGCAGCAAGATGGAGGACAAAAGAGAGAGGTTCCACCTGAGGAAAACTAGGAAGTGAGTTCTCATTCATATCCAAATATAATGAAACAAAATAAAACCTCTGCTACTCTCCTCCCAAAACAACAACAATAACAATAAAACTCCAACTAAATTCAGCCTTTGGATTACCAATTTTCAATTTCTCCAAAATCTTATTCCCTAATTTTCTTCCAAATTCAGATGAGACTTCAAAGTCTCAGTTATACCTATATATATACACACATATACATATATTATAAATTAAAATTCATGGAAATTTTTCAAAGGTACTGTTGGAAGTTTCTTGTACTTATTTCTATATAATTATGATTTTTCAACTTTTCCAGCATACATGTTTTCATTATGACTTCATTTTATTTGACTTTCCTTTATCATTATTATGGATCAGACTGATATTATGGTTACTCACTAAGAAACTCAGGACAATTTGGGAGTGACGCCCAAGGAGGAAGGCAAACTGGAAGGTGGATTACATGACATGAAACAGTTCCACTGCCAGGGAAAGGAGAGGATACAGGTTTCAAGGAATTCAGTTTACTTCAGATACCCTTTGTCCTTGTCTTTCCCTTATTTAATGAGCTACTTATTTCTTACATGCAGTAAGAAGAGGAAGTCCCGACACGGACTTCAAAGTTTCACCATGGATCTTCTATTTCTTTTTTTTTTAATATTTTATTTATTTGACAGAAAGAAACACAGCCAGAGAGGGAACACAAGCAGGGGGAGTGAGAGGGAAAAGCAGGCTTCCCGCCAAGCAGGGAGCCCGATGTGGGACTCGATCCTGGGTCTCCCGGATCATGACCTGAGCTGAAGGCAGTCGCTCAACCAACTGAGCCACCCAGGTGCCCCAGGGATCTTCTATTTCTTATAAGACTTTTAAATTAAAGCAAGAATTTATTCTGCATGGTGCCTGAACTCCTCTCTTTACCCAAAGAGATGATCTATTAGGAACAGTTTAGGCACAATGGGAGGAAGTTAGACTGCAGCTTTCTAGGTTCATTATTAATGGATAAATTGAATGCTTCCATTTGCCATAAGTAAGGGGTATCTTGCATCTTTTGTTAGAAATACACTTAAATAAAAAAAAATCTTCCAAATGGCTGCACTTTGGTTATTTGCGTGCACAGTAAGTTCTAGGTATTCCATAGAGCCCCAAGTCACTCCGGAGTAATATACAATTGTGTGTGAATCCTGCATTTTTCTGTAGTCTCTTTCTAATGTATGCATCAAAGGAGGCTCTGAGGGAGGATTGGAGAAGCTGATGACCAGCAAGTCACACTATCTAGACAAATGAGAAAGAGTCAGTGCAATGATCAATGATAGAACACTTGCAGTGAACAAATAGTCACTTGTTAGGCTATCAAGAATACTATGCCTACAAGTTTCTTTAATGGACTGAATAGAAACATTGTGATTTTAGACCATTTTTTAAAAGATTTTATTTATTTGACAGAGAGAAACACAGCCAGAGAGGGAACACAAGCAGGGGGAGTAAGAGAGGGAGAAGCAGGCTTCCCGCCAGGCAGGGAGCCTGATGTGGGACTGGATCCTGGGTCTCCGGGATCATGACCTGAGCCGAAGGCAGTCGCTTAACCAATTGAGCCACCCAGGTGTCCCTATTTTAGACCATTTTTATGCTTGCTTTATCTTATTGTCAGACAAACATTTTTTTCAACATGAAAATTCAACCCTACATAGCTTCAGAGCTCCAACCTCACAACTCAAGTCCAGGTTTTATTATTTTTTAAGAAGCTGTTTTATGTATCATCAATGTTAATGAAAACATTATGTTCAGTCCTTAAGTTGAATTTGATTTGAAATATGAATTTCTCTGAACCATATGTTCATGTTCAAAAGTGATGTCTTTGTAACTGGAACTATTTAGGGCATGGAAATTTACAGAAGTAAATGTGCATTTGAATGTACAGGTTATACTTTATCATTAAGGCTGATTATTCATAGAAGCAGAGAAAGCAGAGAGCTGTCAAAATAGTTTTAAATAAAACAAATAAACAACAGCAAAAAGTTATAGTTTGCACAGAAATACTTGCCATAATCTGGACCTTTTATTTTTTCTAGAAAGAGCTGGTCATACTGCCCCTGCAAGCAAAGCACTTTGGAACCACTGGACAAAATACTGGAGGAGATATGCAACTGAGCTCTTCCTCTGTAGTGTAACATGGTTTCCTTAGAGGTAGTCTCAACTGGCTCTGAAACCTCCAATGACTAGCAGACTCAGTTCTCCCAGTTAAATATGCAGTATTTTTCAGAAATTATATTTTTGGTTTCAGGAAGGTGATGGAAGAGTAGGGGAACCTTGTTTCATCTGCTTCCTTGAATTCAACTAGATATCTATCATATCATTCTAAAAATTGTGAATTTGGGGCACTTGGGTGGCTCAGATGGTTAAGCCTCTGCCTTTTGGCTCAGGTCATGATCTCACGGTCTGGGGATCAAGTCCCACATCAGGCTCTCTGCTCATTGGGAAGCCTGCTTCCTCCCCCTTTCTCTGCCTGCCTCTCTACCTATTTGTATTTCTCTCTGTCAAGTAAATAAATAAAATATTTATAAATAAAAATATTTACTTGACAGAGAGATCACAAGTAGGCAGAGAGGCAGGCAGAGAGAGAGGAGGAAGCTGGCTCCCTGATGAGCAGAGAGCCTGATGCGGGCCTTGATCCCAGGACTCTGAGATCAAGACCCGAGCCAAAAGCAGAGGCTTTAACCCACTGAGCCACCCAGGTGCCCCAAATAAATAAAATCTAAAAAAAAAGAAAACTGTGAATGTAACCTAAGATCTAAGAAAAGAGTTGCTGCAATTCTACAAATAGAAATGTGACCACTTTTTTGCAAGGTAGGAGGTGAGGAGATGTGAATCTGAAGAGATATATCAGAAGATGAACCATGGGGGGACTCCATAAGTTGGCTACAGAAAAGTTATATAGCAGTGGAGTGCAAAATTGGAACTTTAAAAAGTGCTGTAGTAAGGAATGTCCCTGCCTGAAATGCTCAGGTGGTGACGCAGGGTAGAATCCTGGGTAGGACAGTGGTTTCAGGATCCCCAGGATCACAGAAAGAATGGGGATACCTTAGTGTTGCAGAATTCACAAGCATTGGGGGAAAGAGGCTATAATCATTGAGTCCAGGAGTGGTCTTTCAGCTCTGTGTTGCCATAAACTGTGAACCCTGGCAGGGTCAGGCAACCACTCTCCAAGTAGGGGCCCAGCAAGTGGCAGAACCATTGTGAGATCCTGCTACTTCCCCAGAGATGATTGGCACAGGTGCAGAACACAGGAGTCTACAGAATTTGGCACACACAAAAGTGATTGGCTGCTTTTCCCTGATGATGCACTGAAGAGTAGGGGATGCAGTCGTTCAGTTCTGGGGCTGGGATTGGAGCTCCACCATTTTTTTTTTCATCCTCTACAGTAGTGCAGAAAGACTTCAGGGAAAAAATATCACATAGAGCAACACAAAGCAGCTTACATTGAGCCCAGCCTTCTAACAAGGGGTGGTGTGACTCCACTGAAGTAAAGACACCTGAGAATAAGTGCAATAGGCCCCTCCCCCAGAAAAACATCAGGAACATCAGGCTAACACCAAGTTTATGGATCACACAGAACTGCAAACTTCCAGTGCTAGTCGAAAATAGTATATAGAATTCGAGGGTTTTTTTTTTCCTCATGATTTTTAGTCTTTCAGTTTAAAATTTTCTTTTTCTTTATTTCATTATTTTTTCAACTAGTTTCTTATTTTATCAACAATTTTCTTTAAGTCTTTTTTTTAAATTTTCATTTTTACATTTACATTGTATAGATATACTCTTCATTTTTGGCTCCTTCCCACTGTATATATATATATATATGTGTGTATATATATATATATATATATATATTTGCATATATATTGCTTTCTTTACAATTTTGAGATTTAGTATCTTCAAACAGGCCAAAATAAAAATATACCCAAGACCAAGTGAATCACCCTGTTTTGTCCACTGGTGAGATTATATTCTTTTTTTTTTACTTTCTTTTTCTTTTTTGATTTCTGAACTCCAGGTTTATCTAGTGTGTATTTTGCTGGGGTCATGCTCGATATTTTTGATGTTGTCATTTTATTCATCGATTCTCTGGACAAAATGACTAGAAGGAGAAATTAACAGCAGCAACAACAAAAAGAATCAGAAGTAATACTCTCTACTATAGATTATTCAATGTGGATATAAATAAAATGTCAGACCTAGAATTCAGAAAAAAAACAATTATAAAGACGCTAGCTGGGATTGAATAAAAAAGTACAAAAGGCACTGGAAAATCCCATACTGCAAAAAAAAAAGGGACTAAAATATAATGAGGCCTAAATTAAAAATGCTTGAACTGAGATGCAGTCTAAAATGGATGCTCAATGGCAAGGGTAAATGAGACAGAAGAGATAGTCAGTGACATAGACACAAAATGATAGAAAGTAAGGAAGCTGAGGAAAAGAAAAAAAATCTAATGGATCATGATGGGGAGACTTTGAGAAATCAGTGATATCATAAAGTAAAAAAAAAATATTGGAATCACTGGGGGCCCTGAGGAGGAAGGGGGGAAGAGACTGTATTTGAGTAAATCATAGCTGAAAATTTCCCTAATCTGAGGAAGGAAATAGACATTCAAGTCCAAGAGGTAGAGAGGACACCCCTTATAACCAATACAAATAAGCACCCCTATATATAATAGTGAGGCTTATAAATTTCAGAGACAAAAGAAAATCCTGAGAACAGCTGGAGAAAAGAGATTAACGTACAAGAATAGAAACATTAGACTGGTAGGAGACCAATCCACAGAGACCTGACAGGCCAGAAAGGGCTGGTATGATATATTCAGGATATTAAATGAAAAAAAAAAAACATGCTGCCAAGAATACTTTATTCAGCAAAGCTATAATTTAGAATAGAGGGAAAGATAAAAGTTCCAAGGGAAAACACAAATAAAAAGAATTTGTGATCACTAAATCAGCCCTACAAGAAATATTAAAGGGGATCCTATAAGCAAAGAGAGCCCAAAAGTAACATAGACCAGAAAAGAGCAGAAAGAATATTCAGAAATAGTGACTTTGCAGGTCATACAATGGCACTAAATTCATATCTTTCAACAGTTACTCTGAATGTAAATGGTCTAAATGCTCCAATCAGAAGACACAGGGTATCAGATTAAATAAAAAAGCAAGGCCCATCCTTATGCTGTCTACAAGAGACTCATTTTAGACCCAAAGAAACATCTAGACTTAAAGTGAAGTGGTATAGAATAATTTATCATATTCATGGACATCAAACAAAAGCTGAGGTAGTAATCCTTATATCAGACAAATTAGATTTTAAACCAAAGACTATAGTAAGGGAGGAAGTCAGACACAATATCATACTTAAATTAAGAGTCTATCCAACAAGAAGATCTACAGTTTATTTAATAATAATTAAGTAATAATTAAGTAATTTAATTTATGCTCCTAACTTGGGAGCAGCCAATTATATGAACCAATTAATAGAAAAATTAAACAAACACATTGATAATAATACAATAATAGTAGGGGTCTTTAACACCTCACTCACAATAATGATCATCTAAGCAGAAGATCAACAAGGAAACAAGGGCTTTGAATGACACACTGGATCAGATGAATTTCACACATATGTACAGAGCATTCCATCCTAAAGTAATAGAATACATATTCTCAAGTGCACATGGAACATTCTCAAGAATAGATCACATACTGGGTCACAAATCAGGCGTCAATAAATACCAAAAGATTGGAATTATTCCCTGCATATTTTCAGACCATAGTGCTTTGAAACTTGAACTCAGTCACAAGAGGAAATTTGGAAGGACCACAAATACATGAAGGTTAAAGAGCATCTTAATAAAAAATGAAAGGGTCAACCAGGAAATTAAGGAAGAATTTTAGAAATTCATGGAAACAAATAACAATGACAACACAGCTGTTCAAAACCTTTGGGATGCAGCAAAAGTGGTCTAAGAGAGGAGTATACAGTAAAACAAGCCTCTTTCAAGAAGCTAGAAAATTCTCAAACACAGAAGCTAACATTACACCTAAAGTAACTAGAGAAGAGAACAGCAAATAACCCCTAAACCAAGCAAGATAAGAGAAATAATGAACATTAGAGCATAAATCAATGAAATAGAAACCAGAAAAACAGTAGAACAGATCAAAGAAACTAGAAGCTGTTTCTTAGAAAGAATTAATAAGATTGATAGATCCCCTAGCTAAACTTATCAAAAAGAAAAGAAAAAGGACTTAAATTGATAAAATCATGAGTGAAAGAAGAGAGATCATGATCAACACCAAGAATATACAAACAAATTAAAAAGCATATTATGAGCAATTATATGCCAACAGATTAGACAACCTGGAAGAAATGGATGCATTCCTAGAAACTTATAAACTACCAGAACCAAAACAGAAAGAAATAGAAAATCAGAATAGATACATAACTAGCCAGGAAATTGAATCAGTAATCAAAATCTCCCAACAAACAAGATTCCAGGACCAGATGTCTTCCCAGGGTACTTCTGCCAAACATTTAAAGAAGAACTAATGCCTATTCTTCTGAGATTGTTTCAAAAAACAGAAGTGGAAAGAAAACTTCCCAACTCATTCTATGAGGCCAGCATTACCTCGATCCCAAAACCAGACAAAGACCCCATCAAAAAGGAGAATAACAGGCCAATATTATTGATGAATATGGATTGCAAATTTCTCTCCAAGATACCAGCCAATATGATCCAACACTGCACTAATAGGATTATTCACCATGACCAAGTGGGAATTATTCCTGGGATGCAAGTGTGGCTCAACATTTGCAAATCAATCAATGTGATACATCACATTAATAAAAGAAACGACACAAACCATATTGTCTCCATTGATGCAGAAAGAACATTTGACAAAATGCAGCATCCTTCCTTGATTAGAACTGTCCACAATGTAGGGATATAGGGAACATACCTCAGTATGTTAAAAACCATCCCAAGAAAATTATACTGTGAATATTATTCTCAATGCGGAAAACCTGAGGCATTTTCCCTAAGGCCAGGAATACAACAGGGATGCCCACTTTCACTCTCAGTATTGAACAATATTCAATATTGTACTAGAAGTCCTAGTTTCTGCAATTAGACAACAAAAAGAAATAAAAGGCATTCAAATTGACAAAGAAGTCAAATTCTCACTCTTCACAGATTATGTGATACATTATGTGGAAAACCCAAAGGACTCCACCCCCAAATTACTAAAACTCATACAGTAATTCATCAAGGTAGCAGGATATAAAATCAATGCACAGAAACCAGTTGCATTTCTATACAATAACAATGAGACAGGAAGAATTAAAGAACTGATCACATTTACAATTGAACCAAAAAAACACAAGATACCTAGGAATAAATTTAATCAAAGAGGTAAAAGTTCTTTACTCGAAAAACTAAAGAACAGTTATGTGGAAATTGAGAAACACATGAAAAATGGAAAAAAATTCCATGTTCATGGGTTGGATGAATAAATATTGCTTAAATGTCTATGCTGCCCAGAATAATCTACACATTCAATACAATCCCTATCAAAATATCCCCGAGGGGTTCCTGTGTGGCTCAGTTGGTTAAGCATCAGCCTTTGGCTCAAGTCATGATCTCGAGGTACTGGGATTGAGTCCCATGTCATCATTCTCCATCTCACCTTCCCCCTGCTATTGTTTTCTGTCGGGACGGGACGTTGTGTGATCTGCCCCTCCTGCCATGCCCTAGTCACCAGAAAACTTTGGTGGAGGTACCTGTGAATGTGAATGACAGCCCCTCTGGGCTTTTCCTGCCTAGAATCCGAAAAGCCACATACTGTGGGTCAGGGCAATATGTCCTTTGTATGCTTATTTAAGACATATAGTTCCATTTAATCCTCCTACAATATATCCTTTGTATGCTTATTTAAGACATATAGTTCCATTTAATCCTCCTACAATATATCCTTTGTATGCTTATTTAAGACATATAGTTCCATTTAATCCTCCTACCGGTAATCATATCTCTGTATCTATTATCTGTATTTCTTGATCCCTGTGCCTCAATGGTCTCAACTTCTGTGAGTTTAAGCAATCACTCTGTACCCTGCAGTAACAATACTAATCCTGTCTCTAGGGTGGGTGCAAAAGCCGTTAAAGATTTAACTGCACCACCCACCTTCCTCACTTTTAAATAATAAAAGACTGGGGCCCCTGTCAGTCAAGAGAGACCAAGGCAGAGAGCCTTCGAGGAGGCAGCAAGAGAGCCTTAGAGGAGAGAGCAAGAGAGCTGGCAAACAGCAAGAGAGAGCCTACAAAGAGAGACAGAAGCAAAGAAGCAAAGAAAGCAGCAGAAAGAGAAGCAGACAAAGAGTAAGAGAGACAGAAGAAGAGAAGTAGAGCAAGAAGGCCAAAGCCAGAGCTAGAGAGCTAGAGTGAGAAAGCCAAAGCGTGAGGCTGAGCCTGCTTCATAAGTCTCTCCTGACTGACCTCGGGTCTGTCAGCTTGCATTAGATTTCCGTGTCTGAGTCATTATTTCACCTGCCAGACATCCCGCGGTATGGGTCCCACATCTCTGCCGAGGCTGGGTCCCTGGTGGTGACAGTTCTCTCTCTCTCTCTCTCCCTCTCTCTCTCTCTCTCTCTCTCTCTCTCTCTCTCTCATACATGAATAAAGTCTAAAAAAAATACCATTGACAGTCTTCATAGAGCTGAAACAAATAATCTTAAAATTTGTATGGTACCAGAAAAGGGCCCTAATTGCAAGAGAAATGTTGAAAAAGAAATCCAAAGCTGGTGGCATAACAATGCCAGATTTTAAGTTCTATTATAAAGCAGGAATTATCAGGACCATATGGTACTGGCACAATAACAGACACATAGATCAATGGAACAGAATAGAAAAGCCAGAAGTCTATTAATGGTCAACTAATTACCAATGGTCAACTAATTTTCAAAAAAGCAAGAAAGAATATCCAATAGAAAAAGGACAGTCTCTTCAACAAATAGTGTTGGGAATATTGGACAGCCACATGTAGAAAAATGTCTGGACTATTTTCTTACTCCATACTCAAAGATAAACTCAAAATGAATGAAAAACCTAAAGTCGAGTCAGGAATCCATCAAAATCCTAGAAGAGAACACAGGCAGCCAAAAGGATTTTTGACCTCAGCCACAGCATCTTCTAAATACATCTACAAAGGCAAGAGAAACAAAAGTAAGCATGAACTATTGGTACTTCATCAAGATAAAAAGCTCCTGCATAACAAAGAAAATGGTCAACAAAATTAAAAACTAAGAGGCAACCTCCAAAATGAGAGAAGATATTTGCAAATGACATACCAGATAAAGAGCTAGCATCCAAGATGTATAATGAACTTATCAAACTCAAATCCAGAAAACAAATAATCCAGTCATGAAATGGGCACATGAACTGATATTTCTCTAAAGAAGACATACAAATGGCTACAAACATGAAAAAATGCTCCACATCACTTGGCATTAGGGAAATACATATTACAACCACAGTGAGATATCACCTCACACCAGTCAGAATAGCTGAAATTAACAAGACAGGAAACAATAAATTTTGGCCAGGTTTCAGAGAAGGGAGTACACTCTTATACTGTTGGTGGGAATGTAAGTTGGTATACCCACTCTAGAAAAATGTATGGAAGCTCCTTAAGTAAAAAATAGAGTTATTTTACAACCCAGCAATTACACTACAAAGTATTTACCCCAAAGATACAAATGTAGGGACCTCAAAGGGCACTTGCACCCTAGTGTTCATAGTAGCAATGTCTACAATAGCCAAACTGTGGAAAGATGAGATGTCCATGGACAGATGAATGGATAAAGATGTGGTATACGTACACAATGAAATATTACTCAACCATTAGAAAGGATGAATACTTTCCATTTACTTTGATGTGGATGGAACTGGAGGGCATTATGCTGAGCAAAATAAGCCAATCAGAGAAAGATTATTATCATATGGTTTCACTTATACATAGAATATAAGAAACAGGACAGAGGATCATAGCAGAAGAGAGGGAAAACTGAACAGGAAGTCATCAGAGAGTGAGAAAAACCATGAGAGACTCTTAAATACAGGAAACAAACTGAAGGTTGCTGGAAGGGAGATGGATGGGGGGAGATGGAGTAGTTGGGTGATGGACAGTAAAGTGGGCATGTTATGTGATGAGTGCTTGGTGTCTTATGAAACTGATAAATTACTGAACACTTCATCTGAAACTAATGAGGTACTATATGTTTGCTAATTGAAATTAATTTTTTAAAAGGTAGATATTGTAATAAACCAGGCAAGAAATTATTGTGGCTATAACAGGTGTTTAGCTCTAGAGATGATGAGAAATGGCTGGATTTTTTATTTTTAAAGAGCCAACAGTATTTCCTGATGAATTTGATATGGAATATGAGATAAATAGAGGGATAAAGAGTGGCTTCCAAGCTTTAAGCCTGAGCTTCTGGATAGTAAAAGTTTCCATTTACTAAGAAATGAAAGATTATAGCTTTTGTAGTGTGGGAAAAGAAGGATATTTGAGTTCAGTTTTGAAGATACTGAGCTTCAAATGTCTTTTAGATACCTAAGTAGAGATATTGATAGGCAATTGGAAATAAAAGTATGGTTTAACCATAGTCTTAGCCACATAAATGACACTTAAATCATGTTATTGGATGAACTCACCATGGATGGGGATAAAAAGAAGACCTGAACATGTGGCATAATACCTGGTTTCCTCAGAAGTCATCTTCAACTCTATAAACATAAGCCAAGGGGGATCCACACAAATTTTCAAATTGTCCTCCTCCTCCAAAAGGAATTAATAATAACCTTTGTACACTGGAATTAAGATCATACCATCTAATAATTTTTATCCTATCCTCATTGTTCAATAGTGTGTCTGATTACTGGGAATAACTTTAGTTTCTCCAGGTATTCTCAACACTACTGATGAGTTGAAAGTGAAGCTCTTACTGGGACTAACACATTCCTCAAGACATTCTATTTTCCATAATAGGAATCAAAGTAGCTCTTGAAAAAAAATATTTTACTTATTTATATGACAGAGAAAAACACAGCTAGAGAGGGAACACAAGCAGGGGGAGTGAAAGAAGGAGAAGCAGGCCTCCTGCCAAGCAGGGAGCCCAATGTGGGGCTCAATCCCAGGACTCCAGGATCATGACCTGAGCTAAAGGCAGATGCTTAATGACTGAGCCGCCCAGGCAACCCTCAAAGTAGGTTCTGAGCCCTGAAAGTAACACTTGACTTCCTCAGTATTCTTCAATTCCATAGACATTGTTACTTACTGATCCTTGTCATTACTAATAACAACATCTCTTCTACACTCCCAATTTAATTACAATGAGTCATTTGCATACTCTCACAACTCACATGTCATGAAATGATGTTTTTTAAGTGCAGGATTATCTTGCACATTGCACAATGTCTACAACCTCTGGTTCCTTTCAGTAAATATCAGTGCCCCTCCCACATATTATGACAAAAAATATGTCCCTACACATTTCTAACTGTCCCAGGGGGAAACCATACCCTCTTTGTTGAGAATCAGCAATCTACTTTATACAAAATATCATGGTTGCTGAAGTGCTAAGTGAAGCATCATTGGTTTACTTAGAGTACCATTGAAGTTTTCAGAATTTTCTCTTCTGGCTATCAAGATCTACAAAGATACCCTCATTTTTACATTTCAATTGTAACAATTCTCTCAACCTGTAAAATCACCACCAGCTATTTTCAGACTTAGTTATTCTATCTTTAAAATAGGGATAACATTACTGGCAGGACCTCTTAGGTAATAATGCTGGAACAATGAAGACATAGGTAATATACTTGAACAATTCAAAATATGTGACACTAACTCTTTTTAGTAATTTTTTTCTGAGTTAAAATTGGAAAATACATTGGCTGTGAAAAAAAAGGAATATGAGTAAAAGGGGACTTTACTTAGTTCATAATTTAAACAAGTAAACATTTGTTTTTCTATCCAAAGAATAGCTGTACTTCTGAAATACTTGAAAGTCGTATTTAGGAACAAAATACGATCATGATATACATTGGTAGTTTATGACACTACAGGTGCTCCAAGATTTTTTGCCACACATTGCTGAATGAATTTTAAACAGATTTGAATGAGCATTTTGCAAAATATACAGCTCTTCAAATGCATTGTCGGTGTTCAAAGAAACGATTTGTGCCCTCTTTAACCCAAAGTGTCATTATCAGAAACATCTTAATATTTCTTGAGTGCCCATTTTGTGCCTAGTACTGCACCAAGTTTTAAAGTAAGTACTTCCACAGTTTTTATGGATTGTAATCTCACAGCTGAGACATTGACTTACAAATTTTAAAAAATCATCTCTCTTTGCTATCATGAAAGGTAGTGGAATTTTGGTTTTATGATAAGGTGTGTTAAGTAGGTATAATGAAAGGACATTGAGCACAGATTTTCTGCTACAACCTAAGAAACCTCCCTATGGGATATCTGCTTAAATAAACCCCTCATCCTTGGAGTCAGAGAAAGATCCTTATGCTCATTAAGTTGGATTGACAGACAATGCCTTGAGACAAGGGCAGGGGTTTCACTGGGGACCCGCAATTACAATGTAGTTAGAAGTGAATATTTTTATACAATGATATTATTTCTAACACTTGATGCTGTATTTGCATAACAGACATGTGTAGTTAATTTTAAAAAGAGGAAGATGTAATCTAGTAGTGAAATAATTTCCTCATCCAACTGCAGAATATTTACCTATGGTATTTTTATGACTGGATACTTCAGGAAAAGATTATTTATGAACAGCTTCAGAGTCAGATGATTATATAAGACACCCCAACATTTTGGCTTCAATATCAGTGTATTTTGAAAGGCTAAATGAAAAATCTGGCTGCTGGCAAGTCTTAATACTTCTGCCAGTAAATGCTGCTGAATCTTTCAGGCAACAATGTGCTATTTTGATCTCTTTCCACTGCCCTCAGTTATTCTATGGCTTCTTGTTACTAAAAGATAATCACTTCTGGGAGCAATTAATTCACTTAAAGATTGTTTTTAAATTTGTTATGATAAGATGTACACTCAAAATTATAATAATAAGTGAAAAAACCTTGATTTACATGTCAGATGAGCTAGAGTATAGATTGAGTAGATATAAAGAACACCATCATTTCTGACCTGAGATTGACACCTTCTTTCTCAGGTCTTTGTTAATATTCATCATGAGTCTTTCTGGATTATGGGTAGTATAGTTACCTGACCTATGTCTTTTGAATACTTGGTTATTTCTTTTCAAAAACACATTATGTCATCCTTGAACTGTCTCTGCTTGTTCCTTTATTTTATGAAAGAATTTTATTCCAATGGCTTTGTGCCTTTTTTTGCCATGACCTGAAAAAGAAAAAAAAAAAAACATGCTCACCTGGTAGAATTTTCTTCCATAACAACAAAACATGTTGTTAGAGACCAAATATTTATGTTCTCCTTGAATTTGCATGTTGAAACTTAATTCCCAATGTGATAGTATTAAGTTGAGTGTCTTTGGGAGCTGATTAGGTCCTGAGGTTAGACTACTCATGAATGGGATTAGTGCTCTTAAAAAAGAAACCCCAGATATCTCCCTTGGCCTTTCCATCTTGTGAGGACACAGCAAGAAGATAGGAATATATCAACCAGGAAATGGGTCTTCACCATACTCCAAATTTGTAAGGTTACTCTTGAACTTCCAGCCTCCAGAACTTTGTGACATAGGTTTCTATTGTACGGTATTCTGTTATAGCAATATGAGAGGTATTCTGTTACAGCAGCCTGAAAAGACAAGACACATGTTGATTTCAAATTCTGTCTTCTGTGAGGCAAACAATTCACTTCTGTGTTATTACCTCATTTTTCATATGAATACCTTATTTGTTTTTCACATGTAAAAATATCTGAAGAATTTAGTTTATTTTATCCCAGAGCCCCACACTTGTCACATTTACTTTACTCACAATGCAGAGCATTTCACAGGCAATGAACACTTGAGTGAGTGTTGGGAGAATGCTTGGGAGGTGACTCACAATTGTGGTCTAAACTATTGTTTCATTTAGAAACCTGGGATCTTTCAGTATCTGATTTCTTTTAAGTGACTATTTTAACTCCTTCATGATGAGGAATTTGTTTTCCCAAACAAGACACTATTAGAATGTGGGATGTGTAATAAAAATGGGTTAAGGATGAGGAAGCTAAGAAGAATGAAAACATTGTGACATTCTTGAATGAAATACATAATAAAACCAGATATTCCAGTTTTAAGCCAACAGAGTATCAGATAAATCAAGTAAAATAAAACCTGGCAACATTAAAAATATCTTTTTAACATTTCAGTGTGGAAAGAGACATCTCTAAGTACATGTAGAGTATTCTTTCATAGTTATGGAGATAAACTGATACTATATTTGTTTTTTACTCACTTATTTTTTTTATTGTAGTAAGGACACTTAAAGTGAGATCTACTCTCCACAAATTTTTCAATGCACAATACAGTATTGTTATCTATAAGCATAATGATGTATAGCAGATCTTTAGAACTAATTCATCTTGCAAAACTGAAACTTCACACCCATTGATTAGCAACTACCCATTTTCTCCTCCCTCAAGTGCTTGGCAACCACCATTCAACTCTCTGTTTCTATGAATTTGACTCTTATAGAATCCTCATGTAAGTGGAATCATGCAGTATTTGTCCTTCTGTGATTGGTTTATTTTACTTGGTATAATGTCTTCTAGGTTTATCCATCTTGATCATATGTCTTCTTTTAAAAACTGAATAATTTATATATATATTTATAAATATATATATATATTTCCATTATACATTCATCTGTTAATGGACATTTAGATTCTTTCTACACCTTGGCTATTCTGAATAACATTGATGCTATATTTAACATCATTTTGGTTTTCCAAGAGAGCAACTGCGAATAAGGTCTTCCTTTGACAGATTTCTTAGCACTTAGTGACTTACCACATTAATAGTTGAATAGGTTTTTCTACTTTATATAGTTTCTAAAATACTGAACATGGAAGAAAACAATATAGCTGAGAGGTGTAAGGTTTGATCCAGCTAGCTAGCCAGCCAGTCAACCAGCCATCAAAATGTGTGCATTAAGTATCTGCTATATGTTAAACACCATCAAAAGTACAAAGGTAGATCAATCATTGATTCCACACTCGAGAAACTCACAGTCAATAGAGACAACAAAATATGGACATCAATAAAAAATAATGAGACCACTAGTTAATTCATACTAATTTGTAACCCACATCTATCTGGAAAAGAATTGAGAGGGCTTATAACTAATAAACTAGAAAAGTTAGTAAACTAGAAAACAAATAAACCAAGGAAAAAAAGAAATGTATGTAAACTAATTATAAAAATAAATTAAATTTCTTTAATTGAATTACAATGGTGGCTCTGAGCTTCCAGAAAAACAGAACAAAAGAAGTTAGAAGTTCTGAAAAGTAGGACCCATATCAAATCCATATCAACCTTCAGGAGAGACAGTTTCCTATAGTGCTCATTTCTATCATGCAATTCATTGAATGCTGTAATGAAAATTAATAAAGATGCAGAATATTTTGTAATAGTGAGGTACCTGTGAGGCTAATTCAGTTGAGCATCTAACTCTTTATTCAGTTCAGGTAGTGATCTCATGGTTGTGGATCAAGCCCTGCATGGAGCTTCACACTCAGTATGTAGTCTACTTGAAATTTTCTCTTTCCCTCTATCTCTCTACCCCACCACTTTCTGGCTCACATTAGCTCTCTCAAAATAAATAAAATCTTTAAAAAGAAAAAAATGATTTCATAATTACTAAAAAAAAGCTGTAAGTGCAATATATAAGGGTAATCCTGTGAAGGGAATTCTATGTGAGAGTAAATTAAAGTGGTTGAAACATAGTTTTCTGTGGACTCAATAGTAAAAGTATAGAACTTAGAGCAACAATTCCAAGATACTGGCCTGTAGACTGGTGATTAACATGGTTCTGTTTTAACTAATACATGGAAAATGGGGAAAATAAGTAAAATGTTAAGTTTTAAACAAAATTTAATTTGTTTAATTCCATGGTCTTTTATTCTGAGATAATTTCCTCTTTCATCATGTGTTGATGGATAACCTATTTTTTTAAGTAAAGTGGAGAAGGTAAAATGAAAAAGATAAGGTCATACTTAAAATAAAAGACAGTATTTTGAAAAGAAATCTAGATTTTAAAAATCTAACTCCTATATCTTAGGCTTCATTAGCTTGTATCTAAAACAAAATCCTTGCTGTAGCCAAATTGTTATATCATGAGCCCCTCATTTAACCAATTTCCTGCCTTAAAATATCCCCTAGAGTTAATATATTGCCTCATGTGTGTTTCATAATGCATCCTTCCAGATTTTCTGCTTTGCGCTCCATGTCTTGAAACTATAAGGCTGTATCTTTAGTTAGTAATCCTTATAAAATTGATGCTTTCTTAACTTGTTGCACCATGAGTACCTATCACATATAGTCTTACCCACCAGCCTCAAAGAGGGTTATAGCTCTCTCCTTAGGTAAGAATTACCTCATGATAGGGTTGTTGAAAGGAGGCAATGAAAAAAATGCATCTAAAGCACTTAGGAAGGGGCAGGCACATAGTAAGCACTCAATAAATGGTACCAAGAGTTATATTTGTCCCTGGTATTTGCTATCATAACCCTTATGATACATGGTATTATTCCCAATTATTCACTCTGTCTCATCTGTGGCCATGTTACTTGCAGTATTTTCTTATGGAGTATATACTGCACCTCATTGATTTGCAGCTTGAAGTTCTGACTTTTAGTCAATAAAATATGAATGAAATATGTGCCATTTGAGTTGAAACTTTAAGAGACTGAAATAGAGACTGCTACATCAACTTAGATCATCAACTTAATATAGACTGCTATTTGCAGAAGAGGTTACATATAAACCTAATGACAACCACATATCAAAAACTAACAATGACATGCAAAGAAATGAGGAAGAAATACAAAAATATTAAAGAAAACCAGAAAACCATGAAACAGATACAAGAAAGAATTAGAGAAAAATTTCAGAATCAACCAAAAAACAAGTAATAAAATGGCAATAAATACATACCTATTAGTAATTACTCGGAATGTAAATGGACTAAATTCTTTAATCAAAAGACACAGGGTGTCAAAATGGATTAAACAAACAAACAAACAAACACAAAAACACAAAAATACCCCCAACAAGATAAAACTATATGCTGCAACCAGAAACTCATTTTAGACATAAAGTCACCTACAGATTGAAATGAGGTGATGGAGAAACATTATCACACTAATAGATGTCAAAATAAACCCAGAGTAGCAATATTTATATCAGACAATCTAGAATTTTAAAGGAAGACTGTTACAAAGACAAAAAAAGAGTATCATATAATAATAAAGAGGATAATCAAACAAGATCTAACAGTTGTAAAGATTTATGTCCCCAATATGGGATCACCCACATAAATAAAAGAATTAATAACAACATACAGGAACTAATAAATAATAATACAATGGCAGTAGGGAATTTTACCACTCTACTTATGACAATGGACAGATCACCTAACAGAAAATCAACAAAGAAATGATTGTTTTGAATGACACACTGGAACAGATGGATTTAACAAATATATTTAGAACATTCCATCCTAAAAGAGCAGAATAGACATTCTTTTCAAGTGCACATTGGGCATTCTCCAGAATAGATGACAGGCCTCAATAAATACAAAAAGACTGAATATCAGTCTCAAGCCTCAATAAATACAAAAAGACTGAAGTCATAACATGCACCTTTTCTGAACAGAACCATATAAAGCTAGAAGTAAATCACAAGAAAAAGTCTGAAAAGAACAAAAATACATGGAAGATAACTAACATGCTACTAAACAAAGAATGGGTCAACCGGGAAATAAAAGGATAAATTTAAAATGCATGAAAACAAATGAAAATGAAAGCCCAATAGTCTAAAACCATCATGATGTAACAAAAAAAGTTCTAAGAGGAAGTGTATAACTGTATAGCCCTACCTCAAAAAGCAAGAAAAATTCCAAATAACCTAATCTGACACCTAACAGACTAAAAAGGAACAACAAATGTCTTTTAAAACTACAAGAAAGAGGAAAATAATAAAGATTAGAATACAAATGAATGATATAGAAACTAAAACCAAACAAACAAAAAACAACAGCAAAACAGTAAAACAGGTCAATGATAAAAAAAAAGACCTGGTTCTTTCAAAAACTAATAACATTGATAAATCCCTGGCCAGACTCATTAAAAAGAAAATATAAAGGACACAAAGAAAATCACAAATGAGAGAGGAGAAATAAAAACCAACACCATAAAAATAAAAATAATTATATGGGAATATTATGAATAACCATATGGTAACAAATTGGACAACTTGGAAGAAATGAATAAATTCCTAGAAACATATAAACTACTAAACCAAGACAACAAGAAATATAAAGCTTTAACAAACCAATAACCAGCAAATAAATAAAATCAATAATCAGAAAACTCCCTACAAACAAAAGTCCAGGATCAGATGGCTTCACAGGGAAATTCTACCAAAAATATAAAAAAAGAGTTAATACCTATTCTTCTGACACTATTCCATAAAATAGATAAGGAAATAAAACTAGGAAGCCAACATTACCCTAATAGAAAACCAGATAAAGACATCACAAAAAATAGAACTATAAGCTTATATCTCTGATGAATATACATGTAAAAATCATCAACAAAATATTAGCAATGTAAATCCAACAATAAATTAAAATTTTTTTTCACCATAATCAGGTGGGATTATTTGAGGGTTGCAAGGGTGGTTCAATATTTACAAATCAATCAATATAATAAATCACATTAATAAGAAAAAAGAATAAGAACCCTATGATCATTATGGTGGAGCAAAAAGAGCATCTCACGAATCACAACATCCATTAATGATAATAATCCACAATAAAGTCAGTTTGGAGAGAACATACTTTAACATAATAAAGGCCATATATGAAAAACCCATAGTTAATATCATTTTCTATTGCAAAAACTTAGAGCTTTGCCTCTGTGATTAGGAACAGAAGAGGCAAATGTACTCTCACCACTTTTATTCAACATAGTACTGGAATTCCTATCAGAACAATCAGAAAACAAAAATAAATAAAAGATATCCAAATCTGCAGGGAAGAAGAAAAACTCACTATTTGCAGATGACATGGTACTCTATATGGAAAACCTGAAAGACTCCACCAAAAAACAAAAACAAACAAAAACAAACAAAACACACACACTCAAAAACAAAACAAAACAAAAACCAGCTAGAACTTACATACAAATTCAGTCACAAGATACAAAATCAACATAGAGAAAATTGTTGCATTTCTATACACCAATAATGAAGCAGGAAAAAGGAATTCAAGGAATCAATGCCATTTACTGCTGCACCAAAAACTAAAAGACAACTAGGAATAGACCTAAGGAAAGAGGTGAAAGACTTGTATTCTGAAAATTATAAAACACTGATGAGAGAAATTGAGGATGACACAAAGAAACAGAAAGACATTCCACACTCAAGGATTGGAAGAAAAAAATATATTAAAATGTCTATACTTCCCAAAGCAATCTACACATTTAATACAACCTCTATCAAAATGCCATCATCATTTTTCACAGAGCCAGAACAAACTATCCTAAAATTTTATGTGGAACCACAAAGACCCTAAAGAGCCAAAGCAACCTTGGAAAAGCAAAGCAAAGCAAAGCTGAAGGCATTACAATTCTGGACTTGGAGTTATATTACCAAGTTGTAGTGATCAAGATAGTATGGTATTGGCACAAAAATAGACACATAGATCAAGGGAACAGAATAGAAAACTCAGAAATGAACCCACAACTATATGGTCAGTTAACCTTCAACAAAACAGAAAGAATATACAATGGGAAAAAGAGTCTTTTCAAGAAATGGTGTTGCGAAAACTGGACAGCAACATGCAAAAGAATAAAACTGGACCCAGAATTAAGATGGTGGAAGAGTAGGGGACCCTAAGTTTATCTGGTCCCTCAAATTCACCTAGATAGTTATCAAATCATTCTGAATCCCTGGGAAATCAGTCAGAGATCTGAGAAAAGAAATGTTGTAATTCTATAAGTAGAAAAGTGACCACTTTTTAGATGGTGGGAGAAGCAGAGGCTTGAATCCAGGGTGATATATCTGAGGATACAGTGAAGGAGAGTAAGCCTGCTTAAGGAGGCTACCACAAAGTATTATAAGTAGTGGAATACAAAATCTGAACTTTTAGAAGTTTGCTACGGTAGAGTATGTTCCTGAATTGAAGGTGCTTAACTGGCAAAATGGGGCAGAATCCTGGCTGGGACAGCCTTGTCTTATGATCCCTAGAGTTGCAAGAAGAACAGGTGGTGCCTGAGGGCATCAGAGTTCCCAGGCCTAGGGGCATGAAAGCTGGCTGAAAACAGTAAGTTTAGGTACTGACTTTCTGCTCTATTTTGCCATAAATTGTGAATTACTGCATGGTCATGTGATTGCTTTCCTGGGAGGGATCCAACAAAAGGCAGAAGTGTAACAAGACTCCTCTCCCTGTTCCTCCCAGGAGAAACAGCGTGGATGCACACTGAAGGAGTACATAAAATTTGGAGTTCTGAAGCTCAGTATTGTGCCTGAGATAACAACACTTGATTACAGGATAGGTGAACTCAGTACTGATGGAAATGGGGGAGACAAGAATGTTTGTCTGCTTTTTTGTGAGGGATTACTCTTCAAGTGGGGGTTTCCAACTTTCAGCTCTTAGGTTAGAAATCACGGAGCCCTGATATTCATCTGCCTAATGGTGCTGAAACACTTTAGGAAAAAGAAAAGCGCCATGTAGTGAAACTGGAGCCACTTATACTGAGCCCTGCCTCTGTGGAAGGGAAGTCCAGTTGTAATACAGCAAGTACAGCTGAGAATCACCATAGCAGTCCCTTCCTCCAGAAGACTAGCATGAACAACTGGCTGGCACTAAGTTTACTGATCATAGAAGGCTACAAAGTTTCAGCTCTTGGAGAAAACAGTATATAGCATTCTTAGTTTTTTTATTCAATCTTTGGTAATATTTCTTCAGTTATTCTCTTATCATTTCTTTTTTTATTATATATATTTCCTTTCATTGTATTTTTTAAATGCATGTAAGTTTATATATATATGTATATATATACATATATATGTGTGTGTGTGTTTGTGTGTGTATACATATGTATATAAGTTTTATATATATAAAGGTTTTTTCTTTTTTATTTTGGGATCCAGTTTCTTTTAACAAGCACACCCAAACACATTCAGAATCTAGTTTTGTTTTGTTTTGTTTTTGTTTGTTTGTTTGTTTCTGTTGTTGCTATTATTGTTTCTTTATCTTACTTTTTTCTTTTCTTTTCTGGACAAAATGAGGAGATGGAGAAATTCACTCCAAAAGAAAGGGCAAGAGGTTGTACTAACTGCAGGGATTTAATCAATACAGATATAAGTCAGATGTTTGAACCAGAATTTAAGATAACAATTTAAAGACAGTAGTTGGGAGTGAGAAAGGGATAGAAGACAGTAGAGAATCCCTTAATGTAGAAATAAAAGAACTAAAATCTTATCAAGATGAAATTGAAAATACTATTACTGAGATGGAGTCCTAAGTGGAGGTTCTAAAAATGAGGATGAATGGAATAGAAAAGAAAATCAGTGATATAGAAGATAAAATGTTGGAAAATAAAGAAGCTGAAAAGAAAAGGGAAATAAAATTATTAGATCACAAAGGGGAACTTAGAGAGAAAAGATATTCTATGAAGTAAAATAATATCTGAATAACAAGGGTCCCAGAAGATGAGAAGTGGGATAGAGGGGCAGAACGTTTATTTGAACAAGTTATAGCACTTTAGAACCATAATTTGGAGAAGGAAACAGGCATTCAAGTCCAGGAGGCACAGGGAATCTCCCTCAAAACCAACAAAAATAGGTCAATACCTCAACATACCATAGTAAAGCTTGCAAATTTCAAAGAGAAAGAATCCTGAAATCAGCTTAAGACAAGTGGTCCTCAACCTACAAGGATAGATACATAGGCTGGCAGCAGACCTGTCTGCAGAAACTTGGCAAGTTAGAAAGGACTGATATGATATATTCAACATGCTAAGTGGGAAAAATATGCAGTCAAGAGTACTTCATCCAGCAAAGCTGTCATTCTGAATAAAAAGAGAGGTAAAGAGTTTCCAAGACAAAGGCACCTGGCTGGCTCAGTTAGTTAAGCATCTGCCTTTGGCCCACATGGGCTCCCTGCTCAACATGGAGTCTGCTTTGCCCTCTCCCTTTTCCTCTCCCCTCTCTTGTGTTCTCCCTCTCCTTCTCTCTCAAGCTTTCTCTCAAATCGATAAATAAAATCTAAAAAAAAAAAAAGTTTCCAGGACCAAAACAAAACAAAACAAAAAATACCCTAAAGGAATTTCTGAACACTAACCTGCCCTGTAGGAAATATTAAAAGAATCCTTTGAGTGGAGTAAGAGAGCCCAAATGTAACAAAGAGCAGAAAGGAACAGAGACAATCAACAATAACGGTGACTTCACAATAATACAATGACACTAACTCGTATCTTTCACTGATTACCCTGAATGTAAATGGACTAAATGTTCCAAACTAAAGACGGTATCAGAATGAAAAACAACAACAGCAAAAATAAAAAAATAAAAAATAATAATACCCATCAATATGCTGATTACAAGAGACTCATTTTAGACCCAAAGACACCACCATATTGCAAGTGAGGGGTAGAGAATATTTTATTATACTAGTGGACATCAAAGGAAAGTTGGAGTAGCCCTCCTTATATCAGTCAAACTAGATTTTAAACCAAAGACTATAATGAAAGATGGAGGACACTATATTATAACAAAAAGGGTCTACCCAACAAGACAATCTAACAGCTATAAATCTTTGATGTCCTTAGACTCAGAGCAGCCAAGTATATAAACCAAGTAATAAGAAAATTAAAGAAACATATTGATAATAATACAATAATAGTAGGGGACTTTAATATCCCTCTCTCAATAATGGACAGATCATCTAAGCAGAAGATCAATAAGGAAACAAGTGTTATGCATGGCACAGTGTGCCAGATGGACTTCACAGATATATACAGGGAATTTCATTCTGAAGTAGCAGAAAACACATTGTTTTCAAGTGCACATGGAACAGTCTCCAGAAAAGATTACATACTAGGTCCCAAATCAGGTCTCAACCAGTGTAAAAAATTGAGATCAGACCATGCATATATTCTGATCATAACACTATGAAACTTGAAGTCAACCACAAGATAAACTTTGGAAAGACCACAAGTACCTGGAGGTTAAAGAACATACCACTAAGGAATGAATTGGTTAACCACAAATTAAAAAAAGAATTTAAAAAAATACATGGAAGCAAATTAAAATGGAAACACAACAGTCTAGAATCTTTGGGATTCAGCAAAAGCTGTTCTAAAAGGGAAGTATATAGCAATACTGGCCTACCTCAAGCAGCAAGAAAAATCTTAAATATACAGCATAATCTTACACCTAAAGGAGTTAGAAAAAGAATGGCAAAAAAAAGCCTAAAGTCACAAGAAGAAGGGAAATAATAGAGATTAGAGCAGAAATAAATGTGAAGAAACAATCAAACAGCAACAAAAAAACAGTAGAACAGATCAATAAAACTAATAACTGTTTTTTTTCAAGAATTAATAAAACTGATAAACCACTAGAAAAACTCATCAGAAGGAAAAGAGAAAGCACCCAAATAAGTAAAATCACAAATGAGAGAGGAGATATCACAGCTGACACTGCACAAATACAATTACTAGAGAATATTGTAAAAAAAAAATAGATGCCAACAAATTGTGCTATGTAGAAAAAATGGATAAATTCCTAAAAACATACAAACTACCAAAACTGGAAACAGGGAAGAAATAGAAAATTTGAACAGACCTATAATCAGCACAGAAATTGAATCAGTCATCAAAAAACAAGAATCCAAGACCACATGGCTTCACCAGTGGAATTCTACCAAACATTTAAAGAAGAAATAATAACTATTCTTCTCAAGCTGTTCCAAAAAGTAAAAACAGAAGGAAAACTTCCAAGCTTATTCTATGAAGCCAGCACTATATTGATCACAAAACCAGACTAAAACCCTACTAAATAAGAGAGTTGCAGGCCAATATCCCTGATGAACATGAATGCAAAATTTTCAACAAGATACTAGAGATGGATCCAACAGTACATTATAAAGATTATTTATTATAAACAAGTGTGATTCATTGCTGGGCTGCAAAGGTGGTTGAACATCCACAAATCAATCAATGAGATACACCACATTAATAAAAGAAATGACAAGAACCACATGATCCTCTTAATAGATGCAGAAAAGCATCTGACAAAATACAGCATCCCTTCTTGATCAAAACTCTGCTATGCAGTGATAGAGAGAACATACCTCAATATCATGAAAACCATATAAAAAAGACACACAGTGATATCATCCTCAAAGGGGAAAAACTGACAGGATTCTCATAAGATGAGGAACATGACAAGGATGTCCACTCTCACCAATGTTGCTCAACACAGTATAGGAAGTCCTAACCTTGACAATCAGACAACAAAAAGAAATAGAGGCATCCAAAAAGGCAAAGAAGAAGTCAAACTTTCACTCTTCACAGATAACATAATAATCTGTAGTAAACTCAAAAGACTCAACAAAAAATTTCTAGAAGTGATAACAGTAATTCAGCAAGGTGGCAGGATATAAAATCAATGTACAGTATTCAGTTGCATTTCTGTACACTCACAATGAATCAGAGGAAAGATAAATCAAGGAATATTTCCCATTTACAATGACAGAAAAATCCATTAGACACCTAGGAATAAACATAAGCAAAGAAGGAAAGGATCTGTATTCTGAAAACTATAGAACACTTATGAGAGAAATTAAAGAAGACAAAAGGAAATGGAAAAACATTCCATGCTCATGGATTAAAAGAAAAAAAATGTTCTTACAACGTCTATTCTACCCAGAGCAATCTATGCATTCAATGTAATTCCTATCAAAAGAACTTCATTTTTGACAGAACTGGAACAAATAATCCTAAAATTTGTATGGAACCACAAAAGATCCCAATTATTCAAAGTAATGTTGAAAAGAAAGCCAAAGATAGAGGCATCACATGCAGACTTCAAGCTGTACAACAAAGCTGTAGTCATCAGGACGTTGTTTTATTGACACAAATACAGACACATAGATCAATGGAATAGAATAGAACCCAGAAATGGACCCATAACTCTATGGTCGACTAATCTTTGACAAAGCAGGAAAGAATGTCCAATGGAAAAAAGACAGTCTCTGTAACAAATCGTGTTGGAAACATTGGACTGCCACATGCAGAAGAATGAAACTGGACCACTTCCTTACACCACCACCACCAAAATAAACAAACAAACAAACAAACAAATAAATAAATAAATAATAGATAGATAAATAAATAAAATAGCAAAAAATAAAATAAAGTAAAATAAAATAATAAAATAAATAAAATAAAAATATAAAATAAAATAAAATAATAAAATAAAATAAAATAAAATAAAATAAAATAAAATGAAATAAAATAAAATAAAAGCAAAATTAATGAAAGACCTAAATTTGAGACAGGGATCCATAAAATTCCTAGAGAGAAAGCAGACAGAAAGTTCTTTGACCTTGGTCACAGCAACTTCTTGCTAGACACATCTCCAAAAACAAGTGAAACAAAAGCAGAAATGAACTATGGGGATTTCATCAGGATAAAACCTTCTGCAGAGTGAAAGAAACAATCAATAAAACTAAAAGGCAACCGACAGAATGGAAGAAGATATTTTCGCATGACTTACCAGAGAAAGGGCTGGTATCCAAAAACTATAAAGAACTTATTAAACTAAACAGCCCCAAACCAAAAATCCAGTCAAGAAACAGGCAGAGGAAGTGAATGGATATTTCTCCAAAGAAAACATTCAAATGGCTAACAGACATATGAAAAAATGCTCAACATCACTCAGCATCAGGGAAATACAAATCAAAACTACAGTGAGATATAACTTCTCACTGGTCAGAATGGATAAAATGAACAACTCTGGAAACAACAGATGTTGGCAAGGACGAGGATAAAGGGGAACCCTTTTACTCCGTTGGTGGGAATGCAAGCTGGTTCAGCCACCCTGGAGAACAGTATGGAGTTTCCTCCTACCTTAGGACTCAGCAATTGCAGTGATAGGTATTTATTCAAAGGAAGCAAACTTAGTGATTTGAAGGGGCACAGTCATGCCAATGTTTATAATAGCAATGTCCATATTAACCAAAATATGGAAAGCCCAAATGTCCATCAACAGACGAATGGATAAAGAAGATCTGATAGGGGTGGCAGGGTGGCTCAGTTGGTTAAGCGACTGACTTCGGCTCAGGTCATGATCCTGGAGACCCAGGATCAAGCCCCACATCGGGCTCCCTGCTCCGCGGAAGCCTGCTTCTCCCTCTCTCACTCCCCCTGCTTGTGTTCCCTCTCTATCTGTGTTTCTCTCTGTCAAATAAATAAATAAAATCTTTAAAAAAAAAAAGAAGATCTGATATATATACATGGAATATTACTCAGCCATCAAAGAGAATGAAATCTTGCCATTCGCAACAATGTGGATGGAACTAGAGGGTATCATGCTAAGCATAATAAGTCAGTCAGAGAAAGACAAATAACATCTGATTTCACTCATGTGGAATTTAAGTAACAAAACTCATGAACATAGGGTAAGGGAAGGGAAAATAAAATAAAATGAAAAAAGAGAGGGAGGCAAACCATAAGAGACTCTTAACTTTAGGACACAAACCAAGGGTTGCTGGAGGGTTGGTGTGTGGGGACGTGGGGGGTCACTGGGTGATGGACATTAAGGAGGTCACTTGTAATGAGCACTAAATGTTATATGCCACTGACGAACCATTATATTCTGCCCTGGAAACCAATAATACAGTATATGTTATGTAAGTTGAGAAATTCAAATAAATAAAAAATAAATCTGAAAAAAAGAATAAAATTGGCCAACTTTCTTAAACCATCTACAAAAATAAAATGCAAAATGGATGAAAGATCTAAATGTGAGAAAGAATACATCAAAATTCTAGAGAACACAGGCAGTAACCTCTTTGCCATCAGATGTAGCAACTTCTTTCTATATATGTTCCCTGAGTCAAGGGATACAAAAGCAAAACAAACTATTGGGGTTTCACCAAGATAAAAAGCATCTACACAGAGAAGAAACCAACAAAACCAAATGTCAACCCATGGAATGGCAGAAGGTATTTGTAAATGACACATCTCATTATGGGTTAGTATCCAAAAATATATAGAATTTATAAAACACAACACCTTAAAAACAAATAATCCAATTAAAAAATGGGCAGAAGACATGAATAGACTTTTTTTCCAAAGAAGACATAGAGGTGGGATGAACAACAGACTCATAAAAAGATGGTCCACAGCACTAATCATCAAGGAAATAAAAATTAAAACTACAATGAGGTATCACCTCACACCTGTTAGAATAGTTAAAATCAACATAAGAACCAACAGGTTTTAGTGAGAATGTGGAGAAAGGGGAACCCTCTTGCACTGTTGGTGGGAATGTAAATGGTGCAGTCACTGTAGAAAACAGTATAGAGGTCCCTTGGCAAGTTAAAAATAGAACTAAGCTATGATTCTGCAATTGTGCTACTAGGTATTTACCTAAAAAATACAAAAATAATAATGCAAAGGGAAACATACAGCCCAGTGTTTATAGCAGCATTTTCTACAATATTTAAACTATAGAAACAGGCTAAGTGTCCATCAACTGATGAATGGATGGAGATGTGGTATATATGTGGAGAGGAACATTAATCAGCCTTAAAAAAGAAAGCAATCTTGCCATTTGCATGAATGCAAATGGATGGAACTAGAGAGTATTGTGCTACATGAAATAAGTCAATCAGAGAAGGACAAATACCATATGATTTTACTCAATTTAAGAAACATAGGGGAAGGGAAGGAAAAATAAAATAAAATGAAAACAGAAATGGAGGCAAACTACAAGAATCTTAACTATAGGAAATAAATCAAGTGTTGCTGCAAGAGAGGTGGGCAGGGGGATGGATTAAATAGGGAATGGGGATTAAACAGTGCAATTGTTCTGATGAGCACAGGATATTATATGGAAGTGTTGAATAACTATTTTGCACACCTGAAACTAATATTGCATTGCATATTAATTAACTGGAATTTAAATAAAAACTTAAAATAAGAAAATAAAAATAAAATGTATCTCCAGGTTCTAATTTTTAAGTTTCACTTAAAAGACAAATCCTCTCTCTCTTCTATTTATCTTCCCATGGACTTAAATAATTTCAAAAAATATATACTGCTCAAATTTTATATCCAATTTTAGTGTATTAATGGCAACTAAGTACCACTGGTAGGATTTTTTATTCTGACCTCTTCTCAATTTCATGTATAGTCCACTTCCAAAGCTATGTGTTGGATCCCAAGGGTAAAAGAGAGCTATTGCTTCTAGTAATAGCATTTTATTTCCCCTTATTAATCCCCAACAATCTTAAGGCTTTGGTGATACACATAGCTAACTTAATTTAGCTATATATAGTAGACCATTTTTTTCCCTAGACAAATTGTCATCTATAGTGTCCTATTAATGTTTATCAGAAAGATAAACTGTATTTATTATGCTGTGTATTTTTTAATTTAATATAAATATCCTTGTTGCAGTATGTTGTTCAGTTTTCCCAAACAATTAACTTTCTTTGAAATTAATCTATTTTAGGTCCTTCCCTACAATGTGATAAAAGTTTGCTTTGAAGTAGTTAATGTGCCTAACCACTGTTGAAATCTCTCATAGCTTCAGGTATAGGCTTGAGGAGAGGGCAACTGACAAGCTTGGGACCAAGTTGTCACTAGTAAGATCTAGCAAGCTAGAAAATGAGGTTACACTGAGGTCTTTTTCTTTCTGTTGTTATTAATTGTATCATTAGGGTTGCCTTCATTTGAGGAGACTGCTCCACAGATACCTTAATAAAGAACAAAATAATATTTCTTTTTATTCATTTAAGAGAGATACAGAGAGAGCATAAGCAGGGGGAGATGCAGGTAGAGGGATAGGGAGAAGCAAAATTCCTACCAAGCAGGGAGCCCAACATGGGACCCAATCCAAGGACTTGATCTGAGGACCCAGAGATCATGACCTGAGCCAAAGATAGATGTTTAACCATTTGAGCCACCCAGGTGCCCTCAAAGAATTTTTTTTAATTTTTAAAGATTTTATTTATTTATTTGACAGAGAGAGATCACAAGTAGGCAGGGAGGCAGGCAGAGAGAGAAGAGGAAGAAGGCTCCCTGCTGAGCAGAGAGCTAGATGCGGGTCTCGATCCCAGGACCCTGAAATCATGACCTGAGCTGAAGGCAAAGGCTTTAACTCACTGAGCCACCCAGGAGCTCAAATATTTTTAATATTACTGGATTTCTCAGCTTCCAGCAACAACGTACTGCCCTATGTTTGTGAGAGATAGACACCAAAGATATATATGTGGAATGTGCTGGAGCTCTGTTGAATACTATAGGTCTTCTCTTCCAGATTTACCTCTAATCAATTAATTACACATCTTATACTTGTGATTTCCTAGTTTGTCACTTAATGGTGTTTTTTTCAAAGTATTTTAATTATTTGGGGCACCTGGGTGGCTCAGTTGGTTAAGTGACTGCCTTTTCAGCTCAGGTCATGATGCTAGAGACCCGGGATCAAGTCCCATATCAGGCTCCCTGCTCAGCAGGAAGCCTGCTTCTCCCTCTCTCACTCCTCCTTCTTGTGTTCCCTCTCTCACTGTATTTCTCTCTGTCAAATAAATAAACAAAATCTTTTTAAAAAGTATTTTAGGGCACCTGGGTGGCTCAGTTGGTTAAGCGACTGCCTTCGGCTCAGGTCATGATCCCGGAGACCCAGGATCGAGTCCCACATTGGGTTCCCTGCTCGGCAGGAAGCCTGCTTCTCCCTCTCTCACTCCCCTTGCCTGTGTCCCCTCTCTGGCTGTGTTTCTCTCTGTCAAATAAATAAAATCTTAAAAAAAAGAATTAAAAAATGTATTTTAATTATTCATCAGTAATGATAATAATGATAATAGTGCTGTAATTTATTGAACTTCTATGCTCCAGGCATTTTTCCATATTCACTTAGTCAACAATTACTGAGATATTACTACGTTCTCTATAAACTTTCCTGGGCACTGGGATCACATAAGTAAATGAGGCTAACAGGATATGTGGCCTCATGGAAACAGCAATATATAGGGGAGATGAAAAGTAAACCGACAATGATAATTAAAAAAAAGATACATTTATAGATAATATAAATTAGTATGTGGGGAAATGCAGAGTGTAAATGTAGAGATTCTTGATTTGTAGAGGGTTGTCAGGGAAGGCTTCTCTGATAAGATGATATTTGAGCAAAGACGTTAAGTGAGGGGTATTCTACTACTGTGATTTAATTTTCTACCACTTTTCCCTTTTAACATCACAGGCACACTGTTTCAGATACACTGACCACCTTGTTGTTCCTTAAAAACAACTTTCCTATCTTCTCTGGCTGGGGTGTTCTTCTTTTACTTATTTACATAGCTTCTTCTCTTATCTCATTTAGATGTGAAATCAATAGGAATAAGCAAATGGTTGAATGTGGGAATTCAAGAAGTGGCAGAAATGAAGGCTAAAATGCACACTTTGTGTTTGGCCAACTGGGGACATGGCAATATGAAGAACACAGGTTTGAAGAAGGATATTAATTTCACTGTGAACAGTCAGATGAATATGTCTGACAATAAGGTATGAGGTCTAGACGGCCTGCCAATATTACTGCTTGGTTTTAAATAAATAAAAGAGTTATAGATTTTGGATTCAGCACCTCATAGATGGTAATGGTCAACCACAGAACCATATCACAGAATTTTATGAGTTCTTACAACCAGTGGGTCTTAAAGCCTAGTGTTTTAAATGTCAGAGGGTTTAGCTGAGATAGAGCCCTGAGGACACTTCCATGGTCATGGAGAGAAGGCAGGTAAACAACCAACTGGGGGACTGACAGCATAGAAACAGTGATCTGATAAACATCTAGAGCATGCAGGGGGAGGATATTCACTCTTCTGGAGTGCTTTCCTGAGAGGCAACATTCACAGAGATATCTCCTTGGGAACAAAGCAGATGACTGGTACCATTTTCCTCCCCTGCCCCTGGCATCAATACACAGCCACCTGAAAGAAGCAGTTCAGTATGGACACTGTCTGCCTAACTTGATGACATCATGGCCCACACCCCTGTGCTATGTCAGGACTGCCCTTCTCAGTTAAGCTTGTGTAAGTCCCATTGCAGCAGATCCCTTCCCCAAACAACAGGACAAACCACTGCCCAAATCACATCTCCCAACTAGAATTCTGCAGGGCCTTAATTCTGGTGGAGTTAGTGTCAGATTTCATTTCACAAGCAGACCAAAGCACACCTAGTTAAAGCTTGTCACATTCAGTGTAAGGACAAACCACTTCCCATAACATGCAAAGAGAACCTCTGCAGATGACTGGCCTAGAAGATAGAGTAGTAAAACATAACAGCAGAGCTTAGGCAGCACACACCAGAGACACTTCCTGAAGTGCCAGGCCCTGGTCACTACATTATCTCTTCTTCATAAAGCCATTACTTTCAGGAGAAGGAGACATAAATGGCTTTTCTAACAAAGAAGAAGGAAGAGGCTTAGGCAAAATGTCAAGATAGAGGAATTCATCCCAAATGAAAGGACAAGATAAGATCATGACCAGAGATCTGAACAAAACAGATATAATCAACATGTCTGATGAAGAATTTAAAGCAACAATCATACCAAAACTCACTGAGCTTGAGAAAAAGAATGGGAAACATCAATGAGACATTTACAACAGTGATAAAGGAGTTAACAAGGAATCAGTCAAAAATGAAGAATGTAATAAATGAGACTGGAAACTGGCTTGATACAATGAACAGTAGGCTGAAAAATGCAGAGGAATGAAATAGTGATCTAGAAGATAAAATAATAGAAAACAATGAAGCTGAACAAAAGACAGAAAAGAGAATTATCCAACATGAAAATGGACATAGGAACTCAGTGTTTCCAACAAATATAATAGCAATCATATTATAGGACTGCCAGGAGAAATAGAGAGAAAAGGGGGAAGAAAACTTATTTCAAGAAATAATCACAAAAAACTTCTCTAATCTAGGGAAGGGAAGAGATAGTCACATCCAGGAGGCACAGAGAAGTCACATTCAAATAAAAGTCAAAACAAAAACAAAACAAAACAAAACAAACAAACAAAAAACAAACAAGGAACCCCCCAAAACACAACAGGCCAATGCCAAGACATATTGTAATTAAATTTGCAAAATATGGTGATAAAGAAAAACTTCTAAAAGCAGCAAGACAAGGGCTATTGAGTGATGCAATCTGTTAGGTGTTTAGCTCTTGGTTTTGGCTCAGGTCATGATCTCAGAGTCATGAGATTGAGCCCCATGTCAGACTCCACAATCAGCGTGGAGTCTTCTTGAGACTATCTTCCCTCTGTCCTTCCTACTCATGTGCCATCTAAAATAAATAATACATCTTTAAAATAGGCAACAAAACAAAAGCAGTTCTTAACTTACAAGGTTAAACCCATTAGGAAAGAAGGAGATTTCTCAAAAGAAACACGTCATGCCAGAATAGAGTGGCATGATATATTCAAAGTACTGAATCGGAACAATCTGCAGCCAAGAATACTCTATTCAGTAAGGCTCTCATTCAGAATAGAAGGAGAGATAAAGAGTTTCCCAAATAAAAAGTAAAGGAGTTTGTGACCACTAAACCAGCCATTCAAGAAATATTAAAGGGGACTTTTTGAGTGCAAAGAGAGACAAAAAGCTACAAAGTCCAGAATGGAACAAAGAAAAACCTCTGGAAACAATGATAAAACAAATAATAAAATGACACCAAATACATATCTATCAATAATTACTCTGAATGTAAATGGATTAAATGCTCTAGTCAGAAGACATAGGGTGACAGATGGGATAAAAAAGAAGTTCCATCTATATACTGCCTACAAGAGACTCATTTTAGACCTAAGAACACCTGCTGATTAAGAGTGGGGAATAGGGGCACCCGGGTGGCTCAGTTGGTTAAATCTTTGTCTCTGGCTCAGGTCATGATCCTTGGGTCCTGGGATTGGGCCCCAGGTCAAGCTCCTTACTCAGCAAGAAGTCTGCTTCTCCCTCTACCTCTGTGTCTCTCCCCACTCATGGTTTCTCTCTCTCTCTCTCTCTCTCTCTCTCTCTCTCTCTCTCTCTCTCCCTCATGTGTGTGCTCTCTCACTCAAATAGATAAATAAAAATATTTTTTTAAAAAGTTGGTGATAGAAACATTTATCATGCAAATGGATGTCAAAAGAAAATCAGAGTATCAATACTTACATCAGACAAACTAGACTTTTTTTGTTCTTGTATTGTTTTCATTCTGCTTTGGTGTTATGGCAATACTGACCTCATGGAATGATTTTGTATATATTTCCTCTATCCCATTATTTGTAAAATTTTGATAAAGATTATTATCAATTCTTTCTTTAATGTTTGGTAGAATTTAGCAATGAGAAAATGTGGTCTTGAGCTTTTCTATGCTGGGAAATTTTTGAGGACTAATTCAGCTTTCATTCTTTTATTGGTCTAAGAATATTTCTTATTTATTGTATTCAAGATTCATGGCAACTTATGCATTTTTCTTTTTAGCAATTATCTTTTTCTCCAAGTTATTTGATTTTTGAGCATATTTTTAAATAGTAATTTGTTATCACAGTATGTATTTCTGTGGCTATCTGCTGTTCTATTTTCTCTTCCATTTCTTATTTTGGTATTTGAGTTTCCTCTCTTTTTTTCTTAGTTAATGTAGTTAAAGCATTACCTTTTTATTTATTTTTTTTTTGAAATCTGGTCATTATTTTCAGTGCTATATTATTGTTTATTCTGGGCTCTATTTTATATTTTTCTGCTTTATGATTGTTATTTAATTCATCTATTAAATTTCAGCGAAATCTCTTTCTTTTCATGTTCTTTGTATTGTGATGTTAAATTCTTTATTTGAACTTTTTTTTATATACAAGCACTCATTGCATAAATTTCACTCTAACATCTGTTTTTGCTTCTTCCCATAGGTTTTGGAATATGTTCTTTCTTTTGATTTTGTTTTGAGACATTTTTATTTGCAATTTGATTTCTTGATGTATTGTTTATGTGTTAGTGTGTTGTTTAACATTTATATATTAAATACTTAACTTATAGATTTTCCAGCTTTGTTTTATTGTTGATCTTTATTTTTCTACCATTGTGCTTAGAAAATATACTTGATATAATTTTAGTCTTCTTAAATTTGTAGTATTTTCCATTTCCTTTTTTATGATTTAACCAGGGGATCTTCTATGTGTACTTGAAGAAAATGTGTTCTCTATTTTTATTGGATGGAATGTTTTATATATACCTTTAAAACCATGTATTCTAAAGTATGCTTCAAGTAAAAAACGTGCTTGTTGAAAAAAATAACATTTAACTGTGGGTACTTATTTAAAATAAAGTGTATCAGAGGAGGGCTTAAGAGGGCAGCTTAGTAGGGGAACATTATATTTACCTCGTCCCTTGAACACAGCCACATAAATATCAAGAAACATCCAAGAGATTAAACTGAGGACTAAGAGAACAGACAACACATTTAGAGGGAGAAAAACAGCTACATTGCAGAAAGTAGGAGCTATGGAAAGTTGGTTGTGGAGAAGAAACGACTTGCAGGTGCTGCAGAGGGGAACCTTGATCATGGAGAGAAGAGCGAGATGGAAAGAGAGACAAAGAGAGAGTGACAGAAGCATGCAGGGGATTGCACAGGAAAAAAAAAATGTTCCTTCAACCATTGACTGGTAAATAGGAGGGGCTGACTACCATGTGCTTATAAGCAGTGAAACTTAAAGTCTGAAGTTTTAGAAGTCTGTGCCATCACTGAGGTAGTACCTGATGGGCTTAGCAGTACTTCTGTGGGGAAGCAGGGCAGAGGCCCAGGAGCTGAGAGCATGGTCTCAGGATTCCCCTGTGTCATTGGGGGAGAAAGGGTTCCCCTTTTTAGAGTGCACTTGGGAGAAGTTAGCATGGCCTCACTGGGGCAGAAGAACTGGTAGACACTAATGTGTTGCCCTATACATTAGCATAAGAACATAGACACCTCCTGGGGGAAGAAAATCTTGGTGCCAGATTTTTGCTCTGATTTACCATAAACTCTGAAATCCTGTGTGATCATGTGACAGTTTTTCTGAGACTAACCTGCACCAGCAGCACAGTAAGACACTTCCTCTCCCCCAGGGGATCAGTGTCGATCTGCAAAACATCAGGTTTCTAAAATTTGGAGTTTTGAAACACCACTTTCCCCTCACCCATCATTATTGACCAACCTCAGCCAGAAACGAGGCATACCAAATGGGGGCTGGAGCCTCTTCCACCAAGCCCCTCCTACCCTGAACCTGAGCAGGTTGATCTTTGCTAGGGCAAGTGTGCTTGAGATCTAGTGCAGCAGCTCCCAGCACAAAACTATCACATGTAACAACTCTTTTGATTATAGAACACTGCAAAGGTTCTGCTCTTGGGGAAAGAGGATCTAGTACTTTTAACAAGAAGACCAAAGAACACCTAATTAAAACTTTCCACACAGTAGAAAAGGTACAAATACTCCCCCACTGAGGCAGGGAGAACCTCTGCAGAGGACTGACCTGAGGGAAGGAACAGACAATATAAAACAGCAGAGTTCACACTCTGAAACACTTCCAGAACCACCAGACAGTATAGAAGCTTTTCTTAACATAGCTGTTACTTTAAGGATCAAGAATATAACACACTTTCCTAAAACACACACACAAGTACAGTGACCTAGACAAAATGACAAGACAGAGGAATTCACCCCAAAAGAAAGAACAGAAAGAAGTTGTGGCCAGGGATTTAATCAAAACAGATATAAGCAAGATGCCTGAACCACATTTTAAAAAAAATCATAAACATACTTGCTGGGTTTGAAAGAAGCAGAGAAGACATTATAGTATCCCTTACTGCAGATAAAATATCTAAAACTAGTCAGGCCAAAATTAAAAAAAATACTATAAATGAGATATAAAACTGACAGGATGCCATGAAAATGAGGATGGACAAAGTAGATAAATGAATCAGTGATGTAGAAAATAAAATTATGGAAAACAATGAATCAAAAAAGAAGATGGAAAGAAATGTATTGGATCATGAAGGAAGACATAGGGAACTCATTGAATCCATAAAGCATAATAACATTTATATCATGAGTCCCAGAAGAGAAACACAGGGTAAAAGGGCAGAAGGTTTATTTAAGCAAATTATAACTGAAAACTTCCCTAATCTAGGGAAGGAAAACAGACATCAAAATCCAAGAATCACAGAGAATTTTCATCAAATTTAACAAAAGCTGGCCAACACAAAGACATATCATAGTCAACTTCACAAAATACATGGAGAAGGAAAGAATCCTGAAAACAGTAAGGAACAAAAAGTCCTTGACCTACAAGGGAAGACAGATCAGTTTCACCGAAATTTTGTCCACAGAAACATGGCATACAATAAGAAAGTAGCATGATATATTCAATGTGCTGAATGAAAAAATAGTATGTAGTCAAGAATACTTTGTCCAGCAATATATATTCAGAATAGGAAAGATAAAGACTTTTCAAGACAACCAAAATCTAAAGGAGTGTGATCACTAAACCAACAATGCAGGAAATATCAAAGGGGACTCTCTGAGTGGGAAAGAGAGACCAAAACCAACAAAGACTAAAAAGGAACAGAGAATAACACCAGTAACACTAACTTTATAGGTAACTAAATGGCACTAAATGCATATCTGTCAATAATTACTCTGTAAATGTACAAATGTTCCAATCAAAAGACATAAGGAATCATAATGGACAAAAATCAAGACCCATAAATATAGGCTGCCTACACGAGACTCGTTTTATACCTAAAGATGTCTGCAGATTGAAAGTGAGGGGCTGGAGAACCATCTATCATGCTAATGGACATCAAAAGAAACCTGGAATAGCCATACTTACATCAGACAAATTAGATTTTAAATCAGACTGTAACAAGTGGTGGAGAAGGGCACTACATCATGATTTTTTTTAAAGATTCCATTTATTTATTTGACAGAGAGAATGAGATCACAAGTAGGCAGAGAGAGAGAAGGGGAAGCAGGCTCCCTGCCAAGCAGAGAGCCTGATGTGGGCCTTGATCCCAGAACCCTGAGATTGTGACCTGAGCTGAAGGCAGAGGCTTTAACCCACTGAGCCACCCAGGCACCCACACTATATCATGATTAAAGGGTCTATCCATGAAGAAGATATAACAATTGTAAATGTTTACATGTCCAACTTGGCCACACTCAAATATATAAATCAATTAATAACAAAAACTCATTGATAAAAATACATAGTAGGAAGGGACCATAACATGCCACTTACCACAATGGACATATGATTTAAACAGAAGATCAACAAAGAAACAATGGTTTTAAATGACACACTGGACCAGATAGCCTTAACAAATATATACAGAATATTTCATCCTAAAATAGCATAATACATATTCTTTTCCAGTGAACATGGAACATTATCCAGAATAGATCACACACTGGGTCATAGATCAGGCCTCCACAAGTACAAAAAGACTGAGATTATACCATGCATATTTTCAGACCACAACACTATGGAACTTTAAGTCAACCATAATAAAAAATTTGGAAAGACCACAAGTAATTGAGGGGTAAAAGACAGTCTACTGAAGAATGAATGGGTTAGCCAGGAATTAAAGAAGAACTAAAAAAAATACATGGAAGCAAATGAAAATAAAAACATGACAATACAAAACCTTTAGGATGCATCAAAGATGGTCCTAAGAGGGAAGTATATTGGAATACAGGCCTACATCATGAGACAAGAAAAGTCTCAAATACAACTCAAACTTACATCTCAAGGAAGTAGAAAAGGGATAGAAAATAAAACTGAAAGATAGCAGAAGAGAAATAATAAGATTAAAGCAGAAATAAATTATACAGAAACACACACACACACACACACACACACAACACCCAGTAGAACAGATCATCATAACTAAGGGTTGGTTTTTTGAAATAATTAGTAAAGTTGATTAAGTGCTAGGCAGACATATAAAAGGAAGGAAGGAAGGAAGGGAGGAAGGAAGGAAGGAAGGCAAGCACAAATACATAAAATCATGAAAAAAGAGGAGAGATCACAATCAACACTACAGAAATACAAACACTTATGAGAATATTATGACAAATTATATGCCAATAAACTGGGAAAATTGGAAGAATGCATAAATAATTAGAAACATATAAACTACCCAAACTGAGACAGGAACAAATAGAAAATTTGAACATACCCATCACCAGCAAAGAAACTAAATCAGTACCCAAAAGTCTCCCAATAAATGAAAGTCCAGGGACAGATGGGTTCCCAGGGTAATGCTACCAGATATTTATGTATGTATGTATTCATTCATTCATTCATTTATTATTTATTTAAAAATTTTATTTATTTATTTGACAGGGAGTAACACAGCTAGAAATGGAACACAAGCAGGGAGAGTGAGAGAGGGAGAAGCAGGCTTCCCACGAAGCAGGGAGCCCAACGTAGGGCTCAATCCTGGGACTCCGGGATCATGACCTGAGCCAAAAGGAGTTGCCTAACCAACTGAGCCACCTAGCGCCCCACACTACCAGATATTTAAAGAAGAATGAATACCTACTCTTCTGAAACTGTCCCAAAAAATAGAAATGGAAAGAAAACTTCCAAATGCATGCTATGGTGCCAGTACTACCTTGATTCCAAAACCAGAGAGAACCCCATGAAAAAGGATAATTACAAGCTAATATACCCAATGAACATGGATGCAAAAATTCTCAAAAAGATACTAGCAAATCAAATAAAAAAAGTACATTAAAAGAATTATTCAGGGGGAGGAGACAAGATGACAGCAGGGTATGGGATCTCATTTCATCTGATCACTTGAATTTAGCTGGATATCTGTGTTCAAAATGATCACACACAAATTCAACCTGAGATGTAAGAAGAGCTATCTGAATCTCCACAAGAAGAAAAATGACTGATTTTTGCAAGGTAGGAGGGGCAGAACCTTGAATCTTCAGGGGAAATATCCGAAGATAAATAGAAAGGGGAAAGAGCCTCCCTAAGCAGGCCACCAGAAAGTGATATACCACAGGAATAAAAAAAAATCAGGACCCTTGGAAATCTGCTCTAGGGAGAGGCACCCCCTTATGAAAAGGGCACAGGGGATTAACAGGGCAGAATTGTAGGTGAATCATTATGGTGTCCAGCCTGAACTGATAGAGTGCCCAAGCAGTGGACTGGAGAAACTGTTTATAGTCAGTGAGCCCAGAAGGGACTCTCAGGTCCAGGTACCATAAACCATGAATTAAGCTAGTATGAAGAACATCCTCTGCCTGACCACCCTGAAAAGGACTAGAAAGTGTGGGCTGTTTATCATCCAGGGGGAGACATAAAATGGCTTGTGTCCACAACAGGGACAGCTAGCTGGGATACATGGTCCATGAAAGGATGCTGAGATAGTACACAGTGTGACCTGGAAGCTGTGGAAGAAGATGCATGCCTGAGCCTACAGCCACTGGCAGTTGAAGAATCAGGAGGTGCAGAGATGCTTGTGGGTCCCTGTAACTCTCCTGGGAGAAGTGCAACCCACAGGACCCACAGGATTCAGTGGGTTGGCACAAAAACATCCCACCCCCATGACTGGGAAACAGCCCTTAGGACATTGTGACCCCCAAAGGGACACTTGGGCAGCACCCAGAATGACCTGGGAGCTACGGAAGAGGGTGCATCATGAGTGTATATATATATATGCAAGGTAGGAGGGGCAGAACCTTGAATCTTCAGGGGAAATATCCGAAGATAAATAGAGAGGGGAAAGAGCCTCCCTAAGCAGGCCACCAGAAAGTGATATACCACAGGAATAAAACATACTGCAAAGACAGTCCTTAGATGGAAGTACATAGCCACCCAAGCCTCTCTCAAAAAATTAGAAAAATCCCAAATGCACAAGCTAACCATACACCTAAAGGATCTGGACAAAGAACAGCAAACAAAACAAAACAAAACAAACAAACAGTATATATATATATATATATTTATTTTATTTTGGGAAATAGTGTCTTCTAATACACAGACCAAAAATCAAGCGGGAACAGGTAGATCACCCTGCTTTGTCCACCTTGAGAGATTATAATCTCCCCCCTCCCCTCTTTTATTTTCTTTTTTCTTTATTTTTATTGCTTTGGATCAGCATGGCTTTGGTGGCTTATCTGTGATAGCTTTCACCCACTTCGAATTTTTTCTAAGGTGCAATTTGCTTAGAACATGGTTGATATTTTGGATTCTGTCCATTCTCTCAACCATCCCTCAATGGAATGAATAGGAAGAGGGACTCACAACAAAGACAGAACCAGAGACTTTGTCTTGTTACAGAACTAATGGATATGGATATAAGCAAGACATCAGGGATAAACTTCAGGATAGCAGTCATGAATTCAATAGCTAGGCTTGAAAAAAGCATTAATGACAATATAGAATCACTAAGGGCGCAAATGAGATCTAATCAAGCTGAACATAAAATTGCTATGAATGAGTTGCTGTGTAACTGGATACACTAACAGCCAGAGTAAATGAGGCAGAAGAATGAATCAGTGATCTAACAGGTAAGCTAATAAAAGGAAGGATGCTAAGGAAGATTAGGCTAGGCATCAAGCAGCCCATGAAAATAGATCAATGATGCCATGAAAAGTTCCAGTGTCAGAGTTATTGGTATCCCCGTGGGGGTGGAAAGAAGAGGACTAGAAGCTATAGTTGAGCAAATATTAGCTGAGAACTCCCTTAATATGGAGAAGAAAACAAGCATTCATGTCCAAGAAGCAGAGATAACACCTCCTAAAATCAATAAAAATAGATCAACAACCTGACATATAATAGTGAATCTTGCAAATATTAGAGCCAAGGAAGCTATTCTGAGAGCAGCTAGGAGGAAGAGATTACTTTCCTATGTTGGGAAGAACATCAGAATAAGATCAGGCCTAACAAAAAAGACCTGGCAATCTAGAAAGGCAGAAAGACATATTCAGGGTACTAAATGAGTAGAACATGAAGCCAAGAATACTTTATCCAGCAAGGCTGTCATTCCCAATGTACATAGAGATTCAAGGACAAGTAGAAACTGAAAGAATATGTGACCACCAAGCCAGCCCTGCAAGAAATATTAAGTGGGATTCTATAAAAGAAGAAAAACTCCAAGAGTAGTATAGACCAGAAATTAACAGAGACAATCTATAGAAACAGGGACTTTACAGGCAATATGGTGGCACTAAATTCATATCTTTCAATAGTTATTTTCACCATGAATAGGCTAAATGTTCTCATCAAGAGACACAGGGTTTCACATTGGATAAAAAAAAGGCAGGAGAAATCCATATGCTGTCTATAAGAGACCCCTTTTTGAACCTAAAGACACCTCCAGATTGAAAGTGAAAGGATGGAGAACCATAAACTATGAAAATTGACTTCAAAAGAAAGCTGGGGTAGCAATTCTTATATCAGACAATTATATTTTAAACCAAAGACTGAAGTAACAGATGTAGAGGGACACTGTATCGTATTTAAAGGGCATATCCAACAACAAAATCTAATAATTGTAAATATCTGTGCCGCCAATATGGGAGCAGGCAACTACATAAACCAACTAGTAACCAAAATAAAGAATCATATTGAAAATAATACATTAAAATAGAACACTTCAACAGTCCACTCATAGCAATGGACAGATCATCAAAGCAGAAGATCAACAAAGAAACAAGAACTTTGAAGGACACATTGGACCAGATGGGGTTTGTAAATACATACAGAACATTCCATCATAAAATAACAGAATACTCATTCTTCTCAAGTGCACACAAAACTTTCTCCAAAGTAGATCACATACTGGATCACAAATCAGGTCTCAATCGATACAAAAAGATTAAGATTATTCCCTTTCTATTTTCAGACCACAGTGCTTTGAACTTGGAACTCAACCAGAAGGGAAAAAATGGAAGGAATGCAAACACTTGGACATTAAAAGGCATCGTACTAAACAATGAATGGGTCAACCAGGAAATTAGAGAGAACTTAAACAAGTCATGCAAATCAATGAAAATGAAAGCAGATTGGTTCAGAACATAAAAAGATACTGCAAAGGCAGTCCTTAGATGGAAGTACATAGCCGTCCAAGCCTCTCTCAAAAAATTAGAAAAATCCCAAATGCACAAGCTAACCATACACCTAAAGGATCTGGACAAAGAACAGCAAACAAAACAAAACAAAACAAACAAACAAACAAAAAACACTTAAACCAAGAAGGAGAAGAGAAATATTAAAGATTAGAGCAGAAATCAATGAAATAGAAACTAGAAGAACAGTAGAACAGATCAATGAACATAAAGGCTGGTTCTTTGAAAGGGTTCATAACATTGGTAAACCTCTGGCCAGACTTATCCAAAAGAAAAGAGAAAAGATGCAAATTAACAAAATCATAAATGAAAGGAGGGAAATCAGGTCTAATACCTAGGAAATAGAGACATTATTAGAACTTATTATCAGCAGCTATATGTCAAAAAAAATAGGTAATCTGTAAGAAATGGATGCATTCCTTGATACTTATAAACTACCAAGGGTGCCTAGGTGGCTCAGTGGGTTAAAGCCTCTGCCTTAGGCTGAGGTCATAATTTCAGGGTCCTGGGATTGAGTCCCACATCAGGCTCTCTGCTCAGCAGGGAGCCTGCTTCCCTCTCTTTCTCTGCCTGCTTCTCTGCCTATTTGTGATCTCTCTTTCTGTCAAATAAATAAATAAAATCTTAAAAAAATAACTACCAAGATTGAAAGAAGAAATAGACAATCTGAAAAGACAAATAACCAGCAAGATAATTGAAACAGTAACCAAAAACCTCCAAAAAAGGAGTCCAGGGACCCAAGGCTTCCCAGGGAATTCTACAAAACATTTAAAGCTATCATACCGATTCTATTGAAGCTGTTCCAAAAAGTAAAAAAAAAATGGAAGAAAAACATTTAAACTCATTCAATAAGCCAGCATTACCCTGATCCCAAAGCAAGACCCAATAAAAAAGGATAATCACAGACAAATATCCCTGATGAACATGGATGCCAAAATACTCAATAAAATATCCTAGCCAATAGGATCCAACAGTACATTAAAAGGATTATTTACTATGACCAGGTGGGATTTATTCCTGGGATGCAAGGGTGGCTCAACATTTGCAAATCAATCAACATGATAGATCACATTAACAAAAGAAGCGATACGACCATATGATCCTTTCAATTGGTGCAGAAAAAGAATTTTATAAAAAAAGAGCATCCTTTCCCGATTAAAACTCTTCATAATATAAGGATAGAGGGAGCATACCTCAATATCATAAAAGCCATCTATGAAAAGCCCACAGTGAATATAATTCCCAATGGGGAAAAACTGATAGCTTTTCTCTTAAGATCAGGACCATGACAGGGATGCCCACCCCCACCACTGTTGTTTAACATAGTACTAGAATTTGTAGCCTCAGTAATCAGACAACAAAAAGAAATCAAATGCTTTTAAATTGGCAAAGAATTAAAATTCTCCCTTCACAGATGGTGTGATACTTTATGTGGAAAATCCAAAAGATTCCACTGCAAAATTACTAGATCTTATACAGCAACTCAGTAATGTGGCAGGATACAAAATCAATGCACAGAAATCAGTTGCATTTCTATACACTAATGATGTGACTGAAGAAAGAGAAATTAAGGAATTGGGTCCATTTACAATAACATCAAAAGCCATAAGATACCTTGGAATAAACCTAACCAAAGTGGTTAAGGGTCTATACTCTAGAAACTACAGAATACTTATGCAAGAAATTGAGGAAGACACAAAAGGATGGAAAAACATTCCATGCTCATGGATAACAAGAATAAACATTGTTAAAATGTCTATGCTGCCCAGAGAAATCTACACTTTCATGCAATCCCTGTCAAAATAGCACCAATGTTTTCCACAGAGTTGAAGCAAATAATCCTAAAGTGTGTATGGAACCAGAAAAGATCTCGAATGGTCAGGGGATTGTTGAAAAAGAAAGCCAAAGCTGGGAGCATCATAATGCCTGACTTCAATCTATATTACAAAGCTGTGATCATCAAGACAGCATGGTATTGGCACAAAAACAGACACATAGATCAATGGAATAGAATAGAGAACCCAGATATGAACCCTCAACTCTATGGTCAGCTAATTTTCAACAAAGCATGAAAAAAATATCCAATGGAAAAAATATAATCTCTTCAATAAATGTTGCTGGGAAAATTAGACTGCCACATGCAGAAGAATGAAACTGAGCCATTCTCTTATACCATATACACAAATAAATTCAAAATGGATGAAAGACCTCAGTGTGAGACAGGAATACGTCAAAATCCTAAAGAAGAACATAGGCAGTAAACTCTTTGACATTGGTCACAGTGACTTCTTTCAAGATATGCCTCTAAAGCAAGGGAAACAAAAGCAAAAGTGAACTTTTGGGACTTCATCAAGACAAAAAGGTTTCTGCACAGCAAGGAAAACAGTCAACAAAACTAAGAAGCAACCCACGGAATGGGAGGAGATATTTGCAAATGACATTGCAGATAAAGGGCTGATATCCAAGATCTATAAAGAACTTCTCAATCTCAACACCCTCTCAAATACCTTAATCACAAAACGGGAAGAAGCCATGAATAGACACTTCTCCAAAGAAGACATACAAATGGCTAACAGACACATGAAAAGATGTTCAGTATCACTAGCCATCAGGGAAATACAAATCACAACCACAGTGAGATATCACCTTACACCAGTTAGAATAGTGAAAAATTAATAAGACAGGAAACAGCAAGTGTTATTAAGGATGTGGAGAAAAGGGAACCCTCTTACACTATTTGTGGGAACCCAAGTTGGTACAGCTACTCTGGAAAACACTATAGAGATTACTCAAAACATTAAAAATGGAGAGCTACTCCCTAACCCAGCAATTACACTACAAGGTATTTACCCCAAAGATACAGATATAGTTAAAACAAGGGCCACATGAACCCAATGTTCATATAGCATCAATGTACACAATAGCCAATCTGTCGAAGGAGAAGAGATGTCCTTCAGTGGATGAATGGGTAAAGAAGATATGGTTCATATATACATTGGAATATTTCTCAGCCATCAGAAAGGATGAATACTCACCATTTGCATTGACATGTATAAAATTGGAAGTGACTGTGCTAATTGAAGTAAGTCAAGCAAGGAAAGACAATTATCATATAGTTTCACTTACATGTGGAATATAAGGGATAGCATGGAAGAACACAGAGGAAGGGAGAGAAAACTGAATGGGAAGAAATCAGAGAGAGAAAAAAACCATGAAAGACTCTAGACTCCTGGAACCAAACTGAGGGTTACAGGACGGAAGGGCTGGGCTATGGTGTAACTGGATAACGGGTATTAAGGAGACCACATGTGGTGATGAACACTGGGTGTTACATGCAACTAGTGAGTTGTTGAACATTACATCAAAAACTAAGATATACTATATGTTGGTTAATTTAACATAAAAAATAAAAGAATTATTCACCATGATTATATGGGTTATTCTTGGGCTGCAAGTGTTGGTTCAATATTTGCAAAATGTTTGTGTGGTATACCATATTAATAAAATAAATAAGACCCATATCATCCTTTCAATAGATGCAGAAAAAACATTTGACAAAATATTGTATCCATTCTTGGTAAAAATCCTCAACAAGTATGATTAGATGGAACACACCTCAGCATCATGCAGACCATATACAAAAGACCCAAGGGTAATATCATCCTTAATGGGGAAAAAATGAGAGCTTTTCCTCTATATTCAGGAAAAAGACAGAGATGTCTCCTCTTGCTGTGGTTATTTAAGATAGTACTGCAACTCTTAGCCTCAGCAAGCAGACAACAAAATGGAGTAATGATATTGAATTTGACAGGGAAGATGTCAAACTTTCCTTATTTACAGTCAATGTGATATTCTGTGTAGAAAATCCAAAGGACTTCAGCAATAAATGTCTAGAACTAATATATGAATTCAGCAAAGTGGCCATATATAAAATCAATGCACAGAAGTCTGTTGCATTTGATACACCCATTATGAAGCAACAGAACTATTAATCATAGAATCAATCACAGTTAAAATTCCATCAAAAACAATAAGATATCTAGCAATAAACCTAATGAAGTAGGTAAAGGATTTATCCTCTGAAAACTATGGAACACTTGTGAAAAAACTTGAAGCTGACACAAAGAAATGGGAAAACATTCCATACTCATGGAATGGAAGAATATTTTTAAAATGTCAGTAGTATCCAAAACAATCTATATATTTAATGCAACCCCTATCAAAATACAAACAGTATTTTTTCAGAGCTAGAATGAACTCCTAAATTTAATATGGAACTACAAAGACTTCAAATAGCCCATGCAACCCTGGAAAAGGAAAGCAACACTGGAGGCATCATGATTCCAGATTTCAAGTTATATTACAAAGCTGTAGTCATCAGAAAATTATTTTATTGGCACAAAAAAAGACACATAGATCAATGGAGCAAATAGAAAATCCAGAAGTTGATCAACAACTATATGGGCAACTAATCAATAGGCAGGAAAGAATAGCCAATTGTAAAAAGACAGTCTCTTTAGCAAATGGTGTTGGGAAAACTGGATAGTAACACACAAGAGAAGAAACTGGACCACTTTCTTACACCATACACAAGAATAAATGCAAAATGTATGGAAGACCTAAATGTGAGATCTGAATACTTCAAAATCCTAGTTGAGAACACAGTCAACAATATTTTTGACCTAGGCTGCAGCAATTTGTTACTGGACATGTCTCCAGAGGCAAGGAAAGCAAAAGAAAATAATGAACTATTGGGACCTCATCAAGATAAAAGAGCATCTGCACAGGGAAGGAAACAATCAACAAATCTAAAAGGCAGCCTACAGAATAGGAGAAGATATTTGCAAATGGCATATCTGAAAAGGGGCTAGTATCCAAAATCTGTAAAGAACTTATCAAACTTATCACCCCAAAAAACAAATAATACAGTTAAGAAATGGGCAGGCACATGAATAGACATTTTTTCCAAGAAGACATCCAGGTGGCTAACAGGCACATGAAAAGATGCTCAACATTACTCATTGACAGGGAACTACAAACCTAAACTATGATGAGATACTACCTCATACTTGTCAGAATGGCTAAAATTAACAACACAGGAAACAACAGATGTTGCTGAGGATTCAGAGAAGGGGGAACCCACTCATGCTCTGGAAGGAATGGAAATTACTACAGCGACTCTAGTCCAAATGATGTCCATGGACTGATGAATGGATAAAGAAGATGTGATATATGTATGATGCATGTATATACAATGGATTATTACTCAGTTATCAAAAAGAATGAGGGATGCCTGCTGGTTCAATCAGTTAAGCATTTGAATCTTGGTCTCACCTCACATCTTGGTCTCAGGGTTGTGAGTTAAAACTCCATATGGGGCTCCACAGTGGGCATGGAGTAGAATTAAAAAAAAAAAAGAATAAAAGCTTGCTATGTGCAATGATATGTATGTAGCTACATTATTATGCTAAGCAAAATAATTCAGAGGAAGACAAATGCCATATGATTTCACCTGTAAGTGGAATTTAAGTTGAAAACAAGTGTACATATAGGAAAAGAAGAGAGAGAGAGTGGGAAGCACAACAGAAGCAACTCTTAACTATAGAGAGCAAGCTAACTGAGGTTTGATGGAGGGAGGTAGATGGGGGAAGGGATAAATGGTTAATGGGTGTTAAGGAGGCCTATGTCATGATGAATCACTAAATTATGCTCCTGAAACCACTAGTACACTGTATGTTAACTAACTAGAATCTAAATAAAAATTTGAAAATAAAATAAAGTATATCAGAAGGGAGTTGGGTTGGGAGATGGATGAAATAAGCGAAGGGGATTAAGTGTACACTTACCATAATGAATACTGAGTAATGATGTATTGAATTTTTGAATCATTATATTATACATTTGAAACTAATATAACACTGTATATTAATTATACTGGAATTAAAATGAAAAAAACTGAATAAAACTGAATAAAATTTAAAAAACAAACCAAAAACAAATTATTATGACAAAATTTAATAAAAAGAGCAGATTTAATTACTTGTACTTATCAATTATAACTTTTAAAGAAGCAAAAGTTTTAGATTACTAATAATATAATACAAAATTTGTGTTCATTTACTATAGGAAAAAGAATTGTCTGGTTTGAATGTCAATCTTAGTATCTTAAAAGTTTGAAAAGTTGCTCAACCTTTAGTTATTTATATTAATTATTTTACAAAACATGTGAGTTTACTTAAGAAGAATAACTGGGAAAATAATCTTAAAGTAGAAAAAAAGAATAAAAAACAAGTAAATAAGCATACCAGTAAATTTTTATGTATATTAAAGGAAATAATGCTTTAATCATGTTATTGTACAATAAAAGCCCTAGATTAAATATAGGTAAGAGACTGTAATTCTCTATTCCCAGATTTTGATGCTGAAAGCAACATAATTATCACTTAATTTAATTTTCTTAATAGAATAAATTAAAAGTGCAAAGAATAAGACAAAATAATAAAATTATAAAATAGGAGACCTAAAAAAAGAAGAATTCCATCTTATTTAATTTTTATTGCAACCTGATGAGTCAGACATTCACATACTTCTCCATTGTATAGTTGAGCCTCAGAATGGTGAAAAACTTTCCCGGGGATAATAAATGAAATGGTAGAAACAGAATTTTAAGCTGAATTTTCTCTTGCCAAAGTCCGTTATTTTTTTAGTCCATACTCCTAGATGTTATAAATGGCAAACCTTTCCAGGAAGAAAGCACAAAGCTGTTTATAAAAAAGTTAAGCTACATACTGTTTTTTTTTTCCTTTAGCTGAATAAATGGACTATAGCAATATAATAGAAAGTGCTATCTACTTTCTTGTATTGTTGTAAATATACCTTAGATGTCAAAATAAGGGGCACCTGGGTTGCTCAGTGGTTAAGCCACTGCCTGCAGCTCAGGTGATGATCCTGGAGTCCTGGTATTGAGCCCCGCATTGGGTTGCCTGCTCGGCAGGAAGCCAGCTTCTCCCTCTCTCACTGCCACTGCTTGTGTTCCCTCTCTGGCTGTGTTTCTCTCTGTCAAAAAAAAAAAAGAAGAAAAGAGATATCAAAATAAAAGTAGATCAAAAATTTTGTCAAAATTAATTTTAGTAATGGAATGTACATAAAAATATGAGTATCCATTGGTGTTTTTGGTTAGCACCAATATGCAGTGTTTCTTAGTTAAATATTAGTCTTATCTTGGATCAATATTTACCTCACAGTTTGATACATGTGTGACTATCTTCAACACCATATCTGCTTAATATCTACAATCTGTTTTTTATCAGTGCTTTTGAAACTTCCCTATAGCCCCAAGGATGTTTAGAGATTTGTAGTGCTTTGGATCCCCATGGGTTCTTAAACTTCAATCTAAAAACAATAGAGATATGTGATATGACTGTTTTGAACTTAGTTGTAATTGCTAAACAAGCAGTTCCTCAAGCTCTTAGAAGCCTTGATGAGAAATGATAGATGAGTATATATTGTGAATGGCCAGAGTGATCACGGGGACAATGGTTTAAAGATATTTTTATTTTATTTTATTTTATTATTTATTTATTTCATTATTTATGAGAGAGAGAGAGAGAGTGACCACAAGAGCATGGAGGAGGAGCAAAGGGAGAGGAAGAAGCAGGGAGCCTGATGTGGGGCTCAATCCCAGACCCCTGGAACATGACCTAAGCTGAAGGCAGACACTTAAGCAACTGAACCACCCAGCCACCAATGAAGAGATTATTTTATTTATTTATTTGTTTTTTTAAGATTGCATTTATTTAACAGACAGAAACACACCTAGAGAGGAAACACAAGCAAGGGGAGCGATAGAGGGAGAAGCAGGCTTCCTGCAGAGCAGGACTCAATCCAGGGACTCCAGGATCATGACCTGAGCTGAAGGCAGATGCATACAGACTGAGCCACTCCAGCACCCCAAAGAGATTATTTAAATAAATTTGTTGTGTGAGGGTTTAGAATTCAACTTCATATTCCCAGCTATTTTATAAAACAGTTTACATACCCAAAATTTTCAGAAAGCTGCCTGTGTCTGATTACTCCTTATCCATAAATAAGACACTAGTTTATTTTGAATTCATTCTTACATTCACTGTGCTTCTGGGTTTTGATTTTTGTAGTGTAAAATGATCTTCAATATATCCTCATAAGAACTCCGTTAGCTGACCTCCTAAGATATGGAATAAACCTAGATGTGCCCAATCCTGGACCCTATTTTGTTTAGTTCCCTTCACATAGTGAACAATATGAATTAATAATGACAAATTGATATGCATAAATCCCACAATTTGAGGTTTTGATATTGTCATTCATATTAAGTTAAGTTTACCTTTTTATCTTTGAAACAGACCCAGCTAGAATCAAGCAGAACAGGAAAATTACTGTTCTTACCTACAACCTAAATAATGAAACCTCATATGAGATTAGCAACCAAGATTAGAATACATTTTCATTGTAATCAACATTAGTCTCAAAACTATTTTTTTTGAGAATTACAAAGAGTGAGTCTTTATAGTGTAAAAAGAATATAGAGATATGGAAAGGTACATAAAATATAATAAAGAATTTCAAAGGAGTGGAAAACAGGTGCTATAAGAAAAGGTTGAGGCACCTGGGTGGCTCAGTCAGAGAATGTCTGCCTTCAGCTCAGGTCATGATCCCGGAGAGCCGGGATCGAGCCTTGCATCAGGCTCCCTGTTCGGTGGAGGGCCTTCTTCTCCCTCTCTCTATCGGGATGGTGCATGATCCGCCCCTCCTACCATGCCCAAGCCACCAGAAAACTTTGGTGGAGGTACCTGTGAATGTGAATGAAAGCCCCTCTGGGCTTTCCCCCACCTAGAATCCGGAAAGCCACATACCCTGTGGGTCAGGGCAATATGTCCTTTGTGTGCTTATTCAAGATGATTAGTTTCCTCCTGGTAATCATATCTCTGTATCTCTTATCTGTATTTCTTGATCCCTATGCCTCAATGGTCTCAACTTCTGTGAGTTTAAGCAATCACTCTGTACCCTGCAGTAACAATACTAATCCTGTCTCTGGGGCGGGTGCAAAAGCAGTTAAAGATTTAACTGCACCACCCAACTTCCTCACATTTGAATAATAAAAGACTGGGGCCCCTGTCAGTCAAGAGAGAGAGACAAAGGCAGAGGCAGCAAGAGATCCTTCGAGGAGAGCAGCAAGAAACAGAGAGAGCCTGCAAAGAGAGAAACAGAGAAGCAAAGAAAGCAGCAGAAAGAGAAGCAGACAGAGAGTAAGAGAGACAGAAGAGAGAGAAGTAGAGCAAGAGGGCCAAAGCCAGAGCTAGAGAGCTAGAGCTAGAGAGCCAATGCTAAAAAGCCAGAGCATGAGGCTGAGCCTGCTTCATAGGTCTCTCCTGACTGACCTCAGGTCTGTCAGCTTGCATCAGATCTCCGTGTCTGTGTCATTATTTCGCCCACTAGACATCCTGTGGTTCAGGACCCACATCTCTGCCGAGGCTGGCTCCCCGGCAGTAACATCTCTCACTCTACCTGCTTGTGTTCCCTCTCTCACTGTGTTTCTCTCTGTCAAATAAATAAATAAAATATTTTGAAAAAATAAGAAAAGGTTAAAAGGGTTGGATTACTTAGTTTAGCAAAAAAGATGGCTAAGTCATGAAAGTTGTAATCTTCAAGCATATAAAGGGATTATGTGATTAGACTACTGAGCATTTTTTTCTGTCAGTAGAAAACTGAATATGAAGAAATTGTGTTAAATTGAAATAGAGAGTGGTATTTGGAGAGTGGTTAGGCCAGACATAGAATTGAGGATTTTTGGTGCCAACATAATAGTTAAACTCATGTTATTAGATAAGATTAACAAAGAGTATAGAAGTACAAAAATAAACTGAGAGAAAGCACATACATATAGGTTTTGGGAGGAGGAATTAGTGTGCCAAAAAATGGAAGGAGACATAATAATGTAGTATCATCAAAGGATAGAGTTTTTTATTGAGTACTTAATATGATAGGAAGTTTTCAAAGTGGTTACCAGATATTACTTCATCCAATTCTCATGACAACCATATGATTTGAGTACTATAAGGTACAAAAAAGATACAATAGTAAGTTGAAGGAATGGCAGGGAAATTTTTGCTGTTATACATGTTTTTAAGGATGGAGGACTCTTGAATATGTTTTTCTATGTGTCTGAATAAATGACATTATCATTAACACACTTTTGAGAAAATTTATGCTACATAATATGTGTTCCCTCAACTTGTTTTTTTCCCTCTCAAAATATGTCTGTACATGTGTACAATTGTGGTTCGTCTGCTTTCACAACTTTTTCAACATCCTTCAGCCCAGAATCAGAAAAAAAGGAGAAAAAAATGATTATATTGTTTCTTCACAATTGGGATGATAAAAGAAGTTTAGAAAGACAAAATCATCTTGTAACATACCTCTCTGACAGAGACTTTATATTTATGAACAAGTTAAAATTAAAGCACGATTAGAGCATACATGACAAACCCACAAGTAATATCATATGAATTTAAAAAGAAACTGGAAGCTTTTTGTCCAAGATTAGGAAAAAGACAAAGGTGTCCACCCTAGCTAACTATTTAACAAAGTACTAGAAATCCTAGCAGCAATAATCAGGCAATGAAAAGAAATAAAAGTGATCTAAATTGGTAAGGAAAGGTAAAATGATCACTATTTGTACATGACATGATACTATACATAGAAAACCCTAAAGACCACCAAAAAACTGTTAGAAATAATTAATGAATTCAGTAAAGCTGCAGGTACAAAAATAATGTACAGAAGTCTGTTGTGTTTCTGTACACTGATAATGAGGTGGCAGAAAGAGAGATTAAGAAAATGATCTCATTCATAATTGCCCTGGAAAGAATAAAATAAATGCCTATGAATAAGCTTAACCAAGGAAGTGAATGACCTGTACTTAAAAACAGTAAGACCAACTGATGAAAGAAATTGAAATGTAAAGATATTTCATATTTATGGATTAGAAGAATTAATATTGTCAAAATATCTAAAGCAATTCACAGAACCAATGTAATCCTTATCAAACTATCAGTAGCCTTATTTTTCACAGAACTAGAACAAATCCTAAAACATGTATGGAACTACAAAAGACACTGAATAGCCAAAGCAACCTTGAAGAAAGGGAATAAAACTAGAGGTATCAAAATCCAAGATTTTAAAATATAGTACAAAGCTATAATACTCAACATAGTATTATGCTGGCACAAAAATAGTCACATAGATCAATGAAACAGAATAGAGAGGCCACAATCCATGTCTATGTGGTCAAATAATTTATGGCAAAAAAGACAAGAATAAACAATGGGGAAAAACAGTTTCTTCAATAAATGGTGCTGGAAAAAAACAGACATCTATGTGCAAAAAAATTAAACTGGACCACTTTCTTACACAGTATGCAAAAATAAGTTCAAAAAAGATGAAAGACCTAAACTTGAGAACTGAAACCATAAAATTTCCTAAAATAAAACATAGGAAATCTTTGATATAAGCCTTAACAATGATTTTTAGATCAATCAATCTCCGCAGTCAAGGGAAGCAAAAGCAAAAATAAATTATCGGCACTACCAAAAAAAAAAAAAAAAAAAAAAAGCTTTTGCAGCATAAAGAAAATGAAAAGACAACCTGCTAAATGGGAGAAAATATTTGCAAATGATATATCTGATAATGTGTTAATATCTAAAATATATAAAGAAATTATACAGCTTAACATCAAAAACATGAATAATCTGATTAAAAATGGACAGAGGAGGGACTTCTGGGTGGTTCAGTTTAGTGGCTGCCTTCAGCTCAGGTCAAGATCCCAGGGTCGTGCAATGGAGTCCTTCATTGGGCTCCCTGTTTCCTGCTTGGCGGGGAGTCTGCTTCTCTCTCTCTCTCTCTCTCTCTCTCTCTCTCTCTCTCTCTCTCTCCCTACAGATCTCTCCACTTGTGCTCCATTTCTCTATGTATGTGTCAAATAAATAAGTAAAATCTTAGAAAAATAAAATAAATAAAAAATGGTCAGAGGAGAAGAGACATGAAGAGACATTTTTCCTAAGAAGACATACCAAGGGCCAACAGACACATGAAAAGATGTTCAGCATCACTAATCATCAGAGAAATCCAAGTCAAAACTGCAATAAGCTTGGGGCGCCTGGGGGGTTCAGTCGTTAAGTGTTTGCCTTTGGCTCAGGTCATGATCCCGGATTCAAACACTAATTTGAAAATATTTATGCACTCCTATATATTGCAGCATTATTTACAATAGCCAATATGGAGGCAACTTAAGTGTTCACCAATAGATGAATGGATAAAGAAGACATGGTATATACCACCATAAAAAAGAATGAAATTGTCCCACTTGGGACAACATGAATGGACCTAGAGGGTATTATGCTAAGTGAAGTAAGTTAGACTGAGGAAGACAAATACCATATCATTTCATTTATATATGGAATCTAAAACCAAAACAAATAAACAAAGAAAGCAGGAACAGACCCATAAATACAGGAAACTAATTGGTGATTGCAAGAGGCTAGGGGGAAGAGGGTTGGCAAAAAAGGGTACAAGAGTGGGAGATACAGACTTCCAGTTATAGAATGAATGTCACAGAGGTGAAAGGTCTAGAATAGAGAATACATAGTCAATTGTCTTAAAATACCTAGATTTGTGGTGAGCATAGCATAATGTACAGTTGTTGAATCATGAATTTGTATACCCAAAACTAATGTGATATTGTACATCTACTAAACTTCAATTTAAAAAAAGGGAACCTAAAGCATGATTTAAATGTCACTCCATTGATTCAAATTTTTTTTATTAATCAATGACTATATACATACACACATACATGTAGACTCATTGTTGATCCACTAGTATCATTTGTATATGTTGTATATGGATTGGTAGCTCATTTAAGTTGCAAATTTTTAAACTATATGCATAGGAAATTATTAGAACAACAAAAATCAAGAATTTTGGCATTAGCTCTGCAACCTATTACCTCTATGAGTTGGGCAAGTCACTTAACCTCTCTACTTTCCAGTTTCCTACTTATGATATGGAGCTAATAATACTATCTTGTAGGGCTATGTTGAGGATTAAACAAAATAGTGTATATTTCAGATTCTGTTTATGGCCCCAATTATTTACCTCATCCTGTATACATGTCCTTTTGCCCAGGGACTTTACCTATTGTCCCACTAACATTATAGAGTATATATCCCCAACCCTTGCCTTTGGGCTTGGCTATGGCTTGCTTTAATAGACGGCATGTTATAGGATGTAATATGATCAAAATATGTAAAGCTTCTGTACCATTCAGCTCATAAAGCTTTCTTGTTGCTTTGACATCAGCATAAGAATGTTTCTGGGCTAAACAGCTGCTCCCTGGAGAAAGGTAAGAGACATTAGAGTATAACAAACTACCTTATCTGAACCCAGACTAGATCAGACAACTCCTAGACATCCCCCACACCCATGAACAACAGTAGCTTAAGATCTCTATCAACCAGTGATTAATTGACCCATAGACTCATGAAAGTAAATGATTGTTTTAAGCCATGAGTTTTGGAATGATTTTATAACATTTTTGTGGCAATAACTACACTCATCAGGGACTTAGCACAGTGCTTGGCACACACTTGGTGTTTGGCAAATGTTAGTTGCTTTTTCTTTTTACAGACAAAATTAAGTAAATACTTCATATATTTTACCTACAATGTAAAACATGCAGTATTAAGAAACATTTGCATGACTGAATGTTTCTGTTTTGTGACATGCAGACTTTGCAATTAACTGAAATAAGAAATCATTCACAAAGAGTTCTCAGACTTTGGCATGTTGATTGATGCATTTTTCCTATGCATGTGTAACTTCCTCCCACTAATGCTAATATGAATTATGTGCATTCATTAAAAAGAAAATATGTTCCAAAATATTAGACTAATGAATTAATTTAGGAACTCAGTCTCATCTTTTTATTAGCTTCCCACTCATCACCTTATGCATTTTGCATGTAAATGCAAAAGGAAACATTTAAAAATATTTTTATAAAGATAGAACCTGATTTTATAATGTTACTTTAATATTAAATGTTTTGAGTAACTCTCTTAAAATGATCTTGACTACTCATTTTCTGTTATAGTTATTTAAACCTGTCAATTTCAATTTATCACCTTCAAAGTTTCCTTTGATTAATGTACTCTCCATTTACCAGATATCTCAGCTTCTTCACTGATACTATAAACTCATCATATTCTACTAAAATCTATTTACTTCTTTGTTGATGTTCAGTGTAGTAAGTACAGTGTATTAAATTGGTACTGCTTTCTTTACAAAGTCTCTATGCCCCTTATGATTATTAGCTTATAACAAAAATCTTCAGAACATAAATTACTATACTATTCACTTAATTCTATCTAGAATTTTGTATTTGGAGGAGCTGGGGGTGGGTGGTAGCTTATGTAGCAAAGATAGAATGAGTATCTGTTCTTTATATGTTCCTATATTCACAAAAAACATCACATACTACTTAAATCTGCAGCTTGATTTTTTACAGGCATAATTAAAGGCATGCTACCATAAGATGTCTAAAGGAGTGCAAGGTAAGTATGGCACTGTATAAGGAAATATGTATTTTATACTACCCTGTTGCTCCCTGAAGAAGGGTAGGAGACATTAGAGCAGCACAAACCACCTTATTTGGGCCCAGTCTAGATTAAACAACTCTTAACCAACCCTAAGATCCATTAGCAAGACTAGTTTAAGATCAGAAAGACTGCCTTATATTTAAAGGAAGTAGAGTAAGGTGTGAATTTTTTCCATCCATTTGATGAGAACTTAGAAGTTGTGCAGCCAATGCAGCAACATGAACAAATGGAGACCTAAGGGCAAGGAGATGGTGAAAGAAAGAAGAAGAAGAAAAGAGATGGGGACGGGAGGGACAAAGTGGATCATGTCCAAATAGTGCTGATTTTATCCAGGGTTACAAGCCATTATATAGTGAACAATGCTAACATCCATAGTGGAAGGGTCACAGCAAGGGTTTTACAACTTCCTTCCATACCCCCACAGTTCCCCTTATCTCTTTCCCAAACACCAGTAACAAACCCCAAGGCACCAATTCTCTTATTTCCTCCTAAGCTATTAGTTAAACCTCACACATATTTAACTGTCCTTTGTCTCTCCTCCCTCAGAAAAGCAGGAGCCCAGGCAGGTGGGTACCAGGAGTTTTGCTCAACTATTAACTCTTGCCTAGCCTGGGTGAAAACATCCAGGCTGGTGAGTTCAGGAGCTCTTACTCAACAGTTGATGCTATCCTGGCTCTGGCTCCCCACAAGAAGTAATTCGAAGATGTTAGGTTAGACAATAGAGTGTGAGAGACTAGGTGGGAGAGAAACTAAAACTAGCAGGTGTTAACTTATATACAACTTCTGTGTCCTAACATCTATAAAACACAAGTATTTATGTTTCTACTTATCCTATTATGGAAAAGTTTAGTTTAAGGACACTGGGTTGGCTCAGTCAATGTCCAATTCTTGATTTCAGCTCAGGTCATGATCTCACGATCATGAGATTGAACCCCACATTTGTCTCTGTGTTGAGTGTGGAGCATGCTTAAAATTCTCTCTCTCCCTCTCCCCTACTCATATGTCTCTCTCACTCTAAAATGAATAAATTAAATAAATAATAAATAAATAATAAAAATAAATTTAATTTAATTTGGGTGGTATTTATATATCAAATCCACTCTCTTATTACTTCAAGATTTTGCCCATTGATTATCTCCTCTTGCATATATAGCCTCAAGCTCTTCGGATAAAAGAGAGATATAAATATTACTTAATATCCTTCTTCAAAAATATCCTCCTTTGAACACGTATGACCCTTTGTCCAGAGCCTTATCTCCTCCTCTTCACAAACCAGGCTTACAAACATTACTTTTATCAGTTGTCCTTGATTTCCTCAACTCCAATTCAATCTACTTCATTTTGGTTTTCTTCCTCATCATGTTGCTGAACTATCTATGGAAAAAAATAATTAATGGCTTCTAAATTGGTAATTTAAGTTTCAGTACCTTTATTACTTGGCCATTTCATCGCATTAACATTGCAGAACATGTTCTACCTCTTGAAAACCTTACTTTTGTTGGCTTCTATGATTTCCCGTTCTTGCCTCTCTTCTCTCAAACATTTCTTTTTCTTCTCTTTCGTGCCTTTTCTCATTTCACTGATTCTTTAATACTGGCATTTTCCAGTACCAAAATTTTTAGCTTCTTTTTCACTTTAGACGTATATACATTTTAATCTATGTCCCCATGGCTTCAACTAATACTTATAGTCCTGAAAACTTTAAATAGCTGAAGTTCAGATTTCTATATCTGATTGCTTTTCTTTTTTTATAATAATTTATTTTATTTTTTCAGTGTTCCAAGATCCATTGCTTATGCCCCACACCCAGTGCTCCATGCAATTCGTGCACTCAATGACCACCACCAGGCTCACCCAACCCTCCCTTCCTTCTAAAACCCTCAGTCAATTTCTCAGAGTCCAAGTCTCTCATGTTTCATTGCCCTCTCTAATTTACCCCAGTTCACATTTCCTTTCATTCTCCCACTGTCCTCCATGTTACTCCTTATGATCCACAAGTAAGTGAAATCATATGATATGGACTTTCTCTGCTTGGCTCATTTCACTCAGCATAATCTCCTCCAACCCCATCCATGTTGCTACAAAAGTTGGGTATTCATCCTTTCTGATAAAAGCATAGCATTTCATTGTATATATGGACCATATCTTCTTTATCCATTTGTTTTTTGAAGGGCACCTTGGCTCTTTCAACAGTTTGGCAATTGTGGTCATTGCTGCAATGAACATTGAGGTACATATGGCCCTTCTTTTCACTACATCTGTATCTTTGAGTTACATACCCAGTAGTGCAATTGCAGGGTCATAGGGTAGCTTTATTTTTAGTTTTTAGAGGAATTGCCATATTGTTTCCCAAAGTGGCTGCACCAACTTGCATTCCCGCCAACAGTGTAAAAGGGTTTCCTTTTCTCCACAGCCTCTCTAACACTTGTTATTTCCTGTCCTGTTAATGTTGGCCATTCTAACTGGTGTAAGCTAATATCTCAATGTGGTTTTGGTTTAAATTTCCCTGATAGCTAATGACGATGAAAATTTTTTCATGTGTCTGTTAGTCATTGGTATGTCTTCTATGGAGAAGTGCCTCTTCATGTCTCCTGCTCATTTTTTGATGTGATCACATTTTTTTTCTGCTTGTTGAGTTTGAGGAGTTCCTTACAGATCTTGGATATCAGTCCTTTGTCTGTAGTGTCATTTGCAATTATCTTCTCCCATTCTGTGAGTTGCCTCTTTGTTTTGTTGACTGTTTTCTTTGTTGTGCAGAAGCTTTTTATTCTGATGAAGTCCCAAAAGTTCATTTTTGCTTTTTTTTCCTTTGCCTTTGGAGATGTGTCTTGAAAGAAGTTGCTCTGGCGGATGTCAAAGAGGTTACTGCCTATGTTCTCCACTAGGATTTTGATAGATTCCTGCCTCACGTTGAGGTCTTCCATCCATTTCTAGTTTATCTCTGTGTATGGTGTAAGAGAATGGCCGAGTTTCATACTTCTATATATAGCTGTCCAATTTTCCCAGCACCATTTATTGAAGAGACTGCCTTTTCTCCATAGGTTATTTTTTCTTGCTTTGTCAGAGATTATTTGACCATAGAGTTGAGGGTCCATATCTGGAATCTCTACTCTGTTTCATTGGTCTATGTCGGGGATGGTGCATGACCCGCCGTGCCCAAGCCACCAGAAAACTTTGGTGGAGGTACCTGTGAATGTGAATGAAAGCCCCTCTGGGCTTTCCCCTGCCTAGAATCCGGAAAGCCACATACCCTGTGGGTCAGGGAAATATGTCCTTTGTGTGCTTATTTAAGACATATAGTTCCATTTAATCCTCCTCCTGGTAATTGTTTCTCTGTATCTCTTATCTGTATTTCTTGATCCCTGTGCCTCAATGGTCTCAACTTCTGTGAGTTTAAGCAATCACTCTGTACCCTGCAGTAACAATACTAATCCTGTCTCTAGGGCGGGTGCAAAAGCAGTTAAAGATTTAACTGCACCACCCAACTTCCTCACTTTTGAATAATAAAAGACTGGGGCCCCTGTCAGTCAAGAGAGACAAAGGCAGAAGCAGCAAGAGAGCCTTAGAGGAGAGAGCAAGAGAGCTGGAAAACAGCGGGAGAGCCTGCAAAGAGAGACAGAAACAGAGAAGCAAAGAAAGCAGCAGAAAGAGAAGCAGACAGAGAGTAAGAGAGACAGAAGAAAAGTAGAGCAAGAAGGCCAAAGCCAGAGCTAGAGAGCTAGAGCTAGAGAGCCAATGCTAAAAAGCCAGAGCCTGAGGCTGAGCCTGCTTCATACGTCTCTCCTGACTGACCTCGGGTCTGTCAGCTTGCATCAGATCTCCGTGTCCGAGTCATTATTTCGCCCACCAGACATCCCGCGGTTTGGGACCCACATCTCTGCCAAGGCTGGCCCCTCGGTGGTGACAGGTCTATGTGTCCATTTTTGTGCCAGTACCACTCTGTCTTGGTGATCGTATCTTTATAATAAAGCTTGAAATCAGGTAACATGATGCCCCCAGCTTTGTTTTTCTTTTACAACATTTCCTTAGCAATTCAGGTTTTTTTCTGGTTCAATATAAATGTTGGGCTGTTTGTTCCAGCACTTTGAAAAATGTTGGTGGAATTTTGATTGGGATGACATTGGAAGTATAGATTGCTCTGGGCAGTATAGACATTTTAACAATGTTTATTCTTTTAATTCATGAGCATGGAATGCTTTTCTTTTTATATCATCTACAATTTCTTTCATGAGTGTTCTTTAGTTCCTCAAGTACATATTCTTAACTACTTTCATTAGGTTTATTACAAGGGGTCTTATGGTTTTTGGTGCTATAGTAAATGCAATTGATTCTCTAATTTCTCTTTCTATATTTTCATTGTTACTGTATAAGAACACAACTGATTTCTAGGATTGATTTTGTATCCTGCGATATTACTGAATTGCTGTATGAGTTCTAGTAGCTTGGGGGTGGGGTCTTTTGGGTTTTCCATATAAAGTATCATGTCATTTGAGAAAATAGAGTTTGACTTCTTTTTTGCCAATTTGAATACCTTTTTTTATTTATATCCAATTTCTTAATGGAAAATTTCCCTTAGATATCTTACAGACAACTCAAAAGGATTTATTAAAAACTGATCTCATTGTTTTTTCCAAATAGTTTTCTTTTCCCTGTATTTCCAATCATGGTAAATGGTAGAATTAACTATTCATTCACCCAAGACAGAGATCTGATAGACTCCTTCTAATCTCCATTTTACATAAACATAAATATTTTAATTTCTATGAATTATTTTATATATTTCCAAATCTCTTTTCATACCTATCATTTTAGTTAGTGTTTTTATTACCCATACTCTATAATAGTTCAGTAGGTTCTTTAGTTGTTTTAAAACTTTGGATTTCTGGGACAAGCATATTCCAAAAAAACCCAATTAGATTTAGCTAGTGAATTTATCAAGTTTTTTTGAAAAAATTCAAGATACAAAAATCATTTGTATTTTTGTAAACTAACAAAAAATTCTGTCAAATAAAATTAAAAATGTCACTTAAATTAACAAAAAAACCCATCAAATACTTAGAAATAAATCTAATAAAATATATAATAAACCATCATACCTAAGACAACAAAACATTCCAAGAAATGTTGAAAAAGATATAAATAATGGAAAACATACTATGTTTATGGATCAGTTAGAAGGCTTGCTAGGGAATCAAGATGGCCGAAGGCCAGGTGACCGTATTTCGGGGAGATCCCTGAAGAGAGCTGAATTCCAGCAAAAAAAAACAAAAAAAACAACACTGCAAGACCACCGTGAACACCCATGAAATCAGCCTGAAATGTGATATTTCCCACTTCTGGACCGCCATGAGAGACAAGGAACATCGGCAAAAAGGTAGAAACAAATAAGAGGGTCTGGAGGCTTGCCCCCAGAGACAGGGCAGTTGGGGAGGAAGCCCGCAGAGCTGAACCACTGAAAACAAATACCCCAAAACAAAAGTGCTCTGTGAGTGAGGAATAACAGCAGATTACAGTCTGAATCAGGACTTGACAGAAACGGGAACACAGCGGAGCCCGGGGCAAGGCAAGGAGACTTTCTAGAATTTTTCCCGCTGGCCAGTGCCCCCGCGCGCTGCCGCCGGAGCCGCCAGGCCCCCGCGCACCACCGCCAGAGCCGCCGCAGCTGCCGCGAAAGCAGCGGGAGTGGATTATATTTTTACCCTGCTGCCCTTCTCTCCTGTTTCTCTCCACACCGTGGGCAGCGCGCAGACCCCCCTAAGAAAGCGTTTTTACAGACTTGCATGGGACCAGAGAGGCCCTGGGTCCCAGGGCGCCAGACAAAGTCACGTGATCCAAAAGGAGTTGTGGCTTTGAGGTGCGGGAGTGAAATGACAAGCGGGGGTGGGGGCAGAAATCAATACAATGTCTGCACCAGCCCGGCTGTGACAGACTGCCAACCGGGAGGCTGGAAAGAGCCCCTCTCTGTGTAGAGGCTCTCTCTGGGAGGGAGGTCTGGGCGCAGACATCTTGCTCCTACCTGAATTCCGCAACAGCTGAAAAAAGACACAAAAGAACAACGCTCCTACCAGAGAATTGTAACCTGATAACCTGGTTACCATTGAGACTGGCCTCTAGCAAGGGGGCTGAGAGACTCAGCCTAGGTAGAAGGACTGAAAGGGAATGGCATGCCCCGCCCCCAGAAAGCAAATTAGAAGCTCAGGAGGACAACATTCCAATGCAAACCCCAAATTGGGGGAAAGGCAATTTATTAAACTCCTGGCACTGACTACAAGTACCAAAAGCCCTACAACTCATTGATACAGTTTTCCACCTCATTTACTTTTTTAAACTTTTTTCTCTTTTTACTTTTAAAGCTTCCACTTCAAGCTTAAAAAATACATTCTCACAGTTTTTCTTCTTTCAGTTTTTAGCCCCCTTCTTATCACAACATGATACCCAATACAACACCCCATAACATTTCTTATTTTTTAATTTTTATTCTTTTTTATTTTTATTTATTTTTTGTTTTTTTTCTTTTTTACCCTAAATTTTTTTCAAACACACCCTGTATTTTCTGATTTTGTTGTTGCCTCTTGTTTCCCTGTTTGCTCTCTCTGTTTTTTTCCCTTTCTTCTCTCCTCTTTCTTTTATTCTCTCTTTCATGTGTACTTGTAGATACAAGCTCAAGTCAATCCCACATCCCTATTCAATACTACCCCTATATACAACCAGTTCTAACCCCCCTATATCTTTTGAAAGTGGGCTCCTCCAACAATAACAACAAGACAAACTCAGGAGCGTCTGAAATGCATTCCTTGTCCACAAGGAGTGTCTGCCCTCACCTTCACACTCTAGTTTCTCAGTGTGTCTGTGTAATTGTCTTTGCTTCTATATTATATAAATACTGGTCTTGGGGGTCATATAGGTTGGGCTTCGCTTTTTGATCTCTTCATTTGCCCTTGATAATACTTTTCTTTACCCTGTAACAGCTTTGTACCATATAAATCCTATCACCGGGGCCCGCTCAGGCAGGGGTGTCTTTTCTTGCTTCCTCTCTTCCGTTTTCTTTTTTCTTTCTCCTCCCTTTTCGGTGGTGAACTCCGGTTGCTCCAAAACCTTCCAATGACCAATCCACCTAGATAGTGGCTGATATATCTAGCCATATATCCCCTCAACCACTCCTCGCCACAATGACACGGAGAAAGAACACCCAACAGAAGAAGAACCCAGAGACTGCAACCTCAGTCACAGAACTACTGGAAATGAACATAAACAATATGACAGATATGGAATTCAGGTCAGCAATAGTCCAAGAAATAGTCAATTTAGAAAAGAACATTAGTCTCAAAGTGGAAGCCATAGTAACAGAAGTGAAAGCTGAGGTTAGAAAGGCTTTAGATGAGATGCAATCTAATTTAAATATGCTAACAGCCAGAGTAAGTGAAGCTAAAGATCATATCAGTGATTTAGAAGACAGATGGATTAAGAAGGAGGACCAAGAGAAGTCTTGGAGCAAACAGCTAAAATCCCAAGAAAACAGAATAAGGGAAATAAATGATGCCATGAAAGGCTCCAATATCAAAATTATTGGAATCCCCGAACGAGTTGAGAGAAAGAGAAGCCTAGAAGATATTGTTGAACAAATCATGGATGAAAATTTCCCAAATCTGGGAATGAAACAAATGTCCATGTTCTAGAAGCAGGGAGGACACTCCCCAAGATCAATGAGGCCAGAAAAACCTCCAGGTAGATAATTGTGAAATTCACGAATCATAAAACCAAGGAATATGTCTTAAGGGCAGCTAGGGGAAAGCGTTCCCTTACCTATAGAGGGAGGACCATCAGAATAACGTCAGACCTTTCCACAGAAACCTGGCAAGCCAGAAAGGGCTGGCAAGACATATACAGGAAGTTACATGACAACAATATTCAACCAAGGATAATGTATCCAGCAAGGTTGACTTTCAAAATGGAAGGAGAAATAAAGAACTTCCAGGACAGCCAAGGTCTAAAAGATTATGCAACCACCAAGCCAGCACTACAAGAAATACTAAGAGGGGTTCTTTAGAGGAGAAACGAACCCAAGAGTGACACAAAACAGAAATATACAGAGGTAACTTATAGAAACATGAACTCCATAGGCAACATGATGTTAATACAAACATATCTATCAATAATCACCCTCAATGTGAATGGCCTAAATGCTCCAATAAAAAGACACAGGGTTCCAGACTGGATAAAACTACAGGACCCATCTATATGCTGCCTACAAGAAACTCATCCGAAATCGAAAGACACTTCCAGATTGAAAGTGAGGGGATGGAAGACCATCGTTCATGACAATGGACACCAAAAGAAAGCCAGGGTAGCGATTCTCATATCAGACAAATTGGATTTTGGTCTAAAGACTGTAGTCAAAGACACAGAAGGACACTACATCATTCTTAAAGGGTCTATACATCAGGAAGATCTAACAATTGTAAATATTTATGCCCCCAACATGGGAGCAGCCAACTACATAAGCCAACTCTTAAACAAAGTAAAGAATCATATTGATGCAAATACACTAATCGTAGGAGATCTTAACACACCACTCTCAGCAATGGACAGATCATCTAAACAGAAAATCAGCAAGGAATCAAGAGCCTTGAATGACACATTGGACCAGCTGGATCTTATAGATATATTCAGAACATTTCACCCTAAAACAGCAGAATACTCATTCTTCTCGAGTGCACA